>QKQZ01051353.1:83112-109517 GCA_003595255.1 Solenopsis fugax
ATTGGGCTAACTTCATGTGGCATGCGACATGAAATTTTGCACACGCCTCGTTCACGGCGCTGGAAAATTGTAAATAATAAAGAAAAAAACCCGTTATTTGACGGCGACGAAATAAGCGGAATACTTATCGTATTCGGACTCGCTCCATTTCTGTCTTTACATTTTATTCTTCTTTCCGCCGCAAAGTCGAAAAAGATACGTTATCTACCTCATTTCGAACACTTGAAAAAATAAACAAAACGCACGATGACGTCAGAGTGCGCACGTGGACTTGCAAACTCGTTTCAACTCATAAAAAATGCAGTTTGGTTTCTCTCCCCTTCGCAGTCCTATGCCTCTCTCATTTTAATTAAATATATGATGAAGCTCGATAGAGTTTAACCGTCATACGTTCTCCGTGGCTAAAACGAGATACGAAAAGGGAATACAAGTACAATTAGAATTTGGAACGAGCAGATGGGCGTCGGAATCTTATTCATATCTTATCGGCATTTCGTAGGACGTCGTAGGTCACCGTAGGTCACGGGCCGTCTTTCTTTTTATTTTCTTCTTGTCGCGAGGAGCGAAGAGGCGCACGACGCACGACGACGATTTCTCGCACCGTACGACGGGTTCTGCCCTGTCGCTTGTTCTGGCACGTGCCGGCGGCGGGGTCGACGTCACTGGACGTCACCGAAGCGACGCCTGCCGACGCCGGTTCTCGCCGACGGTCTCCACACTCCACAGTCCACAGTTGTCGCCAGCAGTCGTCGCGCGTCAGAAGAGTCGATAGTACGTGGATACACACGCCGTGGCTGAGGCGCGCGCGGTGCTGAGTTGGCAGTCTTGACAGGGCAGTCCCGCTAACTGTTGATTTGCATGTCGTACGGTCGCCGCACGTCCGTGAGTCCGCAGCTCGCGCGAGTTCGGATAATGTTACAAATGAATGTACTTAAACGGTCTACTTAAAACAACGCCGCAGTACTTAATGAGCGATGAGCGGACAGAAGTTCCAGTATGACGAGAGCGGAGGGACATTCTTCTACTTTCTGCTGTCGTTCTTGGCGCTACTGCTGGTACCCGGGACTTACTACCTCTGGCCACGTTGTCCGAAGCAAGGTTAGAGAAAGAAAGAGAGAGAGAGAGAGGGAGACAGACGGGCTGAGAAAGATCAAGGCGAACTCCATTTTCTAGATTAGAAGTAATTTAGACGCGCATAATGCACGACCGATGTAACAACATACACGTCCCATGTATATGACGAACGAGCACTGTTTGCTCGATCTCATTTCACCTTGATCCTTCATCTGCACCTTCACAGAGGGCACAGCGTCATACTCTCTCGACCTGCGAGGATAAAAACACTCGAATGAATTATGTAGCTGTTTGTTCAATTTTACAATCTGTAAAAGATTAAGTAATTTGAAGTCGTATGTAGGTATAATATAATACAGTTCTGACCACTTCAAACTATAAAAGTTTAAGATAGAACATATACATATATATTCCATGTTTCGCATAAAAATTTATATAACATTAATCTTGTAACACAGCACTCGAACAAATAGACAAATATCTTTAACTAGTTTTCTATGCTTTACTGATAAATTGACAGAGATCAGAGAAATAATATTAATTTATGTTGTTTCCAGATCCTGATCAGTTAGCCAAAGAATGCCAGTGCGATAGCTGCAAGAAGAAGAAAGTTATTCTTCAAGCAAATAAACCTTGGAAGGAAACTAAAGCTTTCTTTACGTAAGTTTTTGCACAACATAATATTTTATGACATATGTGTAAAATCTAAATTACATTTACACAAGTGCGCGAAAATTATTACAAGACTAAAACTCAATTGCCCTTTTCATATTTGATGTTATTTTATTATAGGAAAGTTCTAATCATTCTGGGATGGGTTATCCTGTTATTCTTAGCCTATAAAGTGTCCCAATTTGATTATGAAATGGCCAACTTTGATCCGTACGAAATATTAGGTGTACCACCTGTAAGTATAAAAAAATATAATTTTTATATATACCGTTAGTTTCGTCGCATAACAGAAATTAATGCCAAAGTTTCGATTGTAGAGTTCTTCCCAAAGTGAGATTAAGAAAGCTTACCGCAAACTTTCCTTAATTCTTCATCCTGATAAAGAAACAGGAAATGAGAAAGCTTTTATGAAACTAACTAAAGGTAAGAAACAACGAATGGATCCGTCCGCACAGATCTAAAACGTATGCTGTAAATATTGAGTATACGTTGCGTACTATTAAATATGTTTAATAAATTTATAACATGTTTCACACAATAGTAGTACAGCAATACATAAAAAAGATCGATAAAGATCGTTAAGCAATCCGCACTCGAAATTAATCCTGTAACAATTAGATATTAAACATTTGAATTAATTTTTGAAGATTATCCTAAAATTAAATCGCTACCACTAATATTTTAAATCTTGATACAAACTAACTGAATTTTGTTTTTCTATTAATAATAATAGCTTATCAAGCTTTAACGGACGATGAAGCGCGAAAAAACTGGGAAAAGTATGGAAATCCGGATGGTCCAGGGGCAATGAGTTTTGGTATAGCTTTGCCTTCCTGGATTGTTGAAAAGGAGAATTCAGTGTGGGTTTTAGGACTGTACGCATTAGTGTTCATGGTTGCTTTACCAACGGTTGTAGGAATGTGGTGGTACAAGAGCATTCGCTACACTGGTGATCAAGTAATTGGTATTTTTATGCCAAATTTATATACGTGAAAAATTAAGAATTGTTATATATTCATATTTATATCTCTAGGTTCTTCTGACGACGACCGAGATGTATTACTTTTTCTTCGTGAAAACGCCAAACATGTCGTTGAAGAGAGTTATCATGATACTTGCCGCTTCCTTTGAATTTTTCAAGAAGCGTAACGCAGAAATAGTCGAGAGACATTCAGACAGTGAAGAAGTTCCGTCGGTAAATTTAATTCCATGATTTCTTAATCTTTCTTAAAAACAAGTAATAATTTTACTATAAATTTCTACATATTGCAGCTTATCAAACAGCTACCTAACTTAGGAGAGAAAAACAAGGAAGTACCATTGTGCCACTTGTATTCAATTAAAGCTAGAGCACTATTGCATGCGCATTTATCTCGTATATCGCTCAATCCCGAAACGTTGGATAAGGACAGACAGTATATTGTAAAGAAATGTCCATACTTGATTCAAGAAATGGTTGCCTGTGTCCATCAAGTTATACTTTTAGCTTATGCCAGGAGAGGTATTTTTTTTCAATTTAACTTTCTAACACATCTCTCTCTCTTTATAGTTTTTAGCTCTTGTCAGAGAGTAGTGACCCCTCAATTATTTTTGTGGTGTGTGTGATTTTTTTTATAATTTACACAGACATACGGGTCCTACAATGTACTTTTTTTTTATAGTACCACGAGTACCAGCCATAACAACTATAGAAAATTGCATGAAATTGTGTCCAATGATCGTCCAAGGATTCTGGGAATTTAAAAATCCTCTCCTTCAATTACCACATATAACGGAGGATAATTTAAAATACTTCCACGCAAAGAAGGTATTAATGCCATTATAATAAATTCTATTTGTCGATGATGTTTTTATTACTATCGATAAAAATTAAGTACTTAAAAAATATATGCTTTTCCTTAGCGTCAAATCAAAAGTCTTCAGCAATTCGCACAATTGAAAGGAGAAGAACGAAGACTGATCCTTAGAAACCTGTCTGACAGTCAATATGAAGATATTATGAAAGTTCTCGGAAATATGCCGTATATTGACTTTAAAGTACGCTCCGAAGGTAATTCATTATAACAATTATTTTCTTTTGTAAAACGTTAACATTAACTAGAATAACGTATTTATGCAGTATTATATTTTACTATACCATTGTTTCAGTAATCGACGATGAGAATCCTACCGTCTACACCGCTGGTGCTATTGTAACAGTAACGGTGTCGCTTACGCGAAAAGATATGAAGCATCTTTTTGGAGATGACTCTGTGAATGAACAAACGATGATTGACGATAACAAAGCCGGCGGTGAGGCGGTTGAAGAAGCCTCGGAAGAGCAAAATCAGTCGACAAAAGCTGCGAAGCCGGCATGGCTTAAGCAAAAGAAAGGCCAAAAGAAGTCGCATAAAAAAGGCACCAACAAGAAGTTGGCTCCTGCTAAAAATACACAGGCACAGTCTCAGGCTGTGGCTAACAATACTCAACACAGCAATACTCCTAATGCGAGAAAGAAGGAGGATAAGACGGAAAAAGAGTCTTCCAACAAGGAGAAGTTATCAGATGTCAGCGACAGTGAAGCCGAGAGCGATCGAAGCGATGACGAAGATAGTCACGACAAAAAGGATGCGTCTCTCGATGATGACGATACTGAATGGGAAAAGTAAGAATATATTTATACTTGTATTTTTTTACTTTATGTATTAGGCTCACAGTCGAACTTACCTTTTCCCTCTCTTTCAGATTCCAACAGAGAATTTCCAAGCGGGAGAGAGTGTTAGAAGGAAGGAGTAATTTGTCACATGAAGTGCATTGTCCACTCTTTCCTGATGTTAAGCAAGAGTATTGGTGGGTCTATATCTGTGATCGCAAAAGTCAAACGTTGTTAACAACCCCTATACACGTCACATCCTTAGCACAGTTTGAGGAGATTCAATTAAGATTTACGGCACCACGTTGGCCAGGCCTTTATACATTTACCGTGTGTCTACGTAGCGATTCGTATCTGGGTTTTGATCAAGCTCAAGACATCAAAGTGAGTTATTTAAAAATTCAAAGTAGCAAGTAGTTAAAAAATCCCATTTTTTTTTAATTATTTATATTTCTAACGATGTGATGCGGTGCTTTGCAGTTGGACGTGAAGGAGGCACCAGAAATACCGACTGAACATCCGCAATGGGATATCTCGGATGAAGAAACTGCGGAAGATGTGGATGCGGCCGATGAACATTCCGAATTCACAACCGACGAGGACATTAGTGACAATGAATAATATCTGTTTCTCACATGTGATCGGAATAGATATTCTAAAAGTCCGCATTTTCCTCTTTTTTTACTTCTCAAATTAATGTACAATGGACTTTTATACGTGGAATTGCATAATCGTTGATGTATGTGGACAATCTAGAAAAAATAGTCTGGTGTGTAAGATTTGTCAGTGTGGAGAAAGTAATAGTGAATAAAGAGCATAATATTTATTTTAACATCGTTGTTCAATCCTCAATTTGGATGTGTTCAATCCTTAAATTGAGATCTGTATACAGTTTTCTAATAAAATCTATCACTACAAATATATTGTATCTATCCTATTAAAATATGCATCTGTTGTTAAAATCATTAGGCGAAACATTCTTCACGTTCAACAACAACAATGTACAAAGGTAATAGATAGGTATCATAAAATCTGGGTTAAGAGAAAGTAGTGAAAGATATTCAAACCACACACACATAAACGAAGTATATAAAAGATCACTCAACCGTTGCACTTTTTTTAATAACGACAACAAATTTAAAGTATCCGCTCATCTATCACAGAAACAGTCTAAAAGAATATCGATAACAAGGTAGATATGTTAACAATGAGAACAATGCATGTAATGCAAGTGAGTACATTTTATATTTTTTTATACAGTATAGATATCCGTTGTCTACATTAGATATCATAATTATATTTCAGATATTTACTATCTATTTTATATTCTACCTTTTCCTAAATATGGTTGTTGCTCTTGAAAAGGGTAAGTTAAGAAAAAATATACCAAAATCAAATTACATAATTTAGAAAATTATTTTGCATATATAAACGATTCACATTGCAAATTAAAATAAATAACAATATTTATATTTATGTTAGCTTTTTTATAAAATTCATCAATTCATATATTTTTTTCACAGCCATATACATTAGGAAATTTTATTATAATTCTTCATTTTATTATAATTCGAAAATTCTCAATTCTTTAATCACTAAAAACTACTATTCTTGTTTATCTAAAGTATGTCGGTTGTAAAAATAAATTTTTATACATTTAACGTACATTATATATATGTAATGAATATATTGCGTGTGCATAAATGTTTATAAAATCAGTCCGTTTTTATAAAAGTTAAAGTTATAAAAATACTTTAACAAATTTTTCTGAACAGGTCAGAACAATAGATATCAAGCAAAATTGGAGCCAGTATTGACCAAACCTGTCTACACGTTTGTTAAGACTGATAAACATGCCAACATTAAGTGGGGTGTACGGCATTATGTTCCCCGCATATTAAGACGAACAGGCTTGAAGGATTGAATGTATTAAAATATGGGAATTAAAATTAGTAGAGTATGCTTTAGTATACTAACTGCTCGATAATATCGCATGGATTAATATAGATATGAATAATATCTTTAATCACGGGTCCAATTTAACTATTTCAACATATTTTTTCTCCATTTGGGCTATCAAATTGTCCAATCTAAGAAAAAAGAATACATAAGATAAAAATGTATTAAAATTGAACAATTTTGTAACAAAAAGACTTACTTGTAGCGCATGATCAAATTATCATATATCACATTGACTTCTTCTGATTGGATAATACTGTTTAATTCACTGGTAGAGATATTCAAAGATTGATAATTATTAGATTGCTGAGGGACACTGTCAATGCCCGATTGTGCGATTCTTTGACATTCTTCCCAATATAATTTCGTCATGGTAGTAACAGAGGTAAATACTTTTTCTAGTTTTGATAGTTTGTCTTGCAATTTATCTAGTTGCCTGTTGAAAATATATATTGAAGATATATAAGATGTATCATTTATGATAAATAAACTTTTAGTACCTCGTAATATCAGTTATATTTTCATTACGAAGTTGCGTTTCACGCGCATTCACGAATTCAAACACTAATTTCGACATGTCCAATGGTTTTGCTGTTCTATGTGGATTTTCTGTTTTAAATTTTAGATATATATCACACATCTTATCGTACCTATACGAATAGCATAAGAATGTTAAAATATAAAATATTTTACAATAATTATCTGTAACACATCATACACTTACAGTTTTGATAAATTCCCTGTATAATCGATAGCTATAGCTTGCTCTCTCAATACATTATTATCCTCCTTCAGAGACATAAACTTCAACTTTATTTGATCTGCTGCACTAACTAATTTATTAACTTTGTCAAAATAAATTTGTACTTTCTTTTTAGCCTCGTCTTCATCCGTTGTACTCATATATTTCATGTGAATCATATGCACCTGATCTGTAAGCATCTTTATATTCTCAAATGTCTTTTCCATGTTTGTATTAAACATATCGATTTTTTGATTTAATAAATCTCTGAAATATGCGAAATATTATTGTACTTAATAATAGAACATTTTTTTAATAATTATGTAGTAATCAATATTATATAAAAAACTTACACACTTATGCTAAACGCAAAAATGTACAATTGAAATAAATACACTTCTTTTTTCGTAAAATATATTGTATGGCGATAATAATCTTTCACTACTTCATAATTCAATTGATTTTTTGATTCTATCATCATTTTTTCCACTGCTGTAGAAATATTTAATGTCGGTATATCTTCTATCAAACAACGTCCGTTTCTGAAGAGGAACAAAACATAATCCTGCAATGAAATTGTAATAAATTTAAAAATAGCATTTTGCTTTTTAGTATCTTATTAATTGAATATACATACATTAATTTGTGACTCAAGTGACACATTACTTTTACTTAATATTGCACCTTTGTAATCAGTTAATACTTGATGCTTAACTTCAATATTAGTATCTCTCTCTATTAACAATTGAAGATCTCTAAGAGTAGTAATACCATCAATTTCGTACATATTAATTTTATAAAATGGCAGACAGAAAACATATAGTATCTATGTATGAAAAAATATAAATTAGAGAAGAAAAACGAAATAAGAGTAAAATAAGTTTAGGTTTTTCATACATACTTTGTTTGATAACACATGTTGTAACATTGTAAATACTGCTAAATGAGATCTACCAGATTCATCGAGTATTTTACCTCTTTTATGTAGATCCCATTGTAAAACTAACCTGAACCAGTGGACCATTTTATTTCGGAGGCAACTAAAATAGGAAGAAATATTACACATTACTAAATATGTGTAACAAGACTCAAATGATAAAAAAATCAAACTTCAAAAGATTAAACAAATATAAAAAAAATTTTCAAAAACAAAAAATTATTTTAATATTTAATATTTGTTGTATTTGTATTGTGTGATTGTAGAAAAAAAAACATATAAGATACAGTCTTACTCTGATAAATGAGTTGGATCTTGAATAACTTTCCCAAAAATGACCTTGCCTTCTGACTCATAAGCATGAATATCGTCATAACTCTTATTTTTAATGTATTTCATCCTGAAGAATTACATTAACTTCAAAGTTTGACACTTATATCATTTTTTTTTATAAAGACTCAACAATATTTTTTATTTTTTACCATTCCATAGTATGTTGCATTGTGGGTAAAAATGGTCTTGTTCCAGTTACAAGTTCATAAAATAATATTCCTAAGCTCCAGTAATCAACAGAGCAACTATATTTCTCTGTCCAAAGAAGTTCCGGAGCAACATAATTTAGGGTGCCGACTAAAGAAGCAGACACACTTGCTTCCCCAAGTTCTTTAGCATATCCGAGATCTATCAACTTATAGGAAGTCTGTAATACATGCATATAAATCAATGCAATATAAATCACTAATAACTGAATAAAAATTCTTGTTATTTTCTCATTTATATCTTACCACATTCTTTTCATTTTGTAAAACTATGTTCTCTGGCTTTAAATCTCGATGGGTTATGTTATATGAATGTAAATATTCCACTGCTGATGAAATCTCACTCATTACTTTTATTGCTTCCGTTTCGCTAATTCCACAACAGTTTTCTGGTTGATTTAAAATCTGTAAGAGAAAAAGTTTTTACTTTACATTAATTACTAATAGAATGATTTATAGATTAATTGAAACAAAAAAACAACTTTTCTTAAATCTCCTTTTCTGCAGTATTCCATACACAAAATTGGTTGGTTTCCTTCAACATTTGGTAGTTGGAATGGTACACATCCTGTTCTCACAATGTTTGGATGTTTCAGATGGTTCATTATCTCAACTTCGTTGGCCCATCTCTTTTGTTGTACTGGCGTCAATTCTGAATAATTCCATTTACATTTTTTTATTGCTGAAATTGTAATTAACAAAATTTTATAATAGGTATGTTTATTTATTGTACAGTGTTACAAGTTTGTTTATACATATAATTCCTCTCAAAGAATTCTTCAAAATAAGGTATGTGTATTTTCTTTACAATTACACTGAAATATTACCAATTTTTTTGCCACTTTGCACGTGTACCCAAAGTTCGACAGTTCCAAAGCCTCCACTCCCCAAAACGCGATTCAACTCCCAGTCAATCGACGTCATCTCGAATTTGTGAAATAAAATTCGCTTCAACTACGTGTGTACGTATACATCAGAGAGGCTGACTAATTCTCAGTAAACGTGACTCCATGCTGATAAGATAAATGATTTTTTTAATATTATTTTTCTTAAAAAAAATATAAATGTATATCTCACAAGTTCAATCTACCATTGGACAATATTGAGATTTCCTATTGGAAACGCATTAGCACAGCAAAGAAAAGAGATTATCTCGTGAATTCTCTACCGATGGTCTGCATATCGTGCCTCAAAATTCTCCATCATTTTTCTAACATTGCACTTGTCTGTAAAACGTACGGATTGGTTAGTAATGCACATGTGACTCCATCCACGGCATTTCTCTGTCAAATTTGCATATAATGCATATTTTTTACTCTATTTACATTGCACACTCACGATAGTACTAGTAAATAAAATATTATAATATACTATATTAATTTATTAATTATTTTAATTTGTTGCACTTGATAAATTATTAAAGTTGATAATTTTTCATTGAGGAGGAGGGTGCCCTGCTTTAACGGCACTCTCGACACAGCAGAATGTATACGTGACTGAGACAGCGTCTGCTGGGATGTTTCCTATTGCGCATGCGCGGGATTGTCCCGCCATCTCGTTGCACTGGAGCCTGAACACAACCGTCAACAGTCATGGCCGAGATCTTTAAAAGCGGCACGGTTCGGAGAAGCGAGTGTTTAATTGCTTTTATGGTGCGTTTAAAGCGATAAAAAACGCCTTGTTACTCGCACTGCTGTATTTATCTGCATATTTTGCGTATTGTTAGGAAAAGAGTGAAAATCGCCGCTCTCAGCACGCTATGCGAGATTTGTTTGCGGACCTTTGGCTTTAGTTTTGCCTTCATGCGTGTTTCTCTGTAATAAAATTGTTATTACATTATCTTTTATGTCCTTTTATTTATTGTAATTAATAAGAAACAAAGAGACGTAGTTTCGGTTTTATGGTGTGTTAAGATGTAACGTGATGTATGTGTACATATCTGTGGTAGTGTTGAAGCATGTACTAATTGAATTTTATTTCATTATTTTGAGAGTACAAATGACATTTGATTTTATTACATCGACAAATGAATTAATATATAATCTTTCTATTACATAACTCGTCAGTCAGAAAATCTTATCGATTTCTAATTAAATATATTATCAATTATTTTTTTCTTTTTGTTTCATCATGAAAATGGGACATTGTACAACGGAATAATAATACAATATGTTTAGTAAATTCTATAAATAAAAATTTCCTTCTTGTGACTTATGATTTATTGAACATTTTGTATATTAACGTAATATTTATATAACTCTTACAGTAAATATATTTATTATATAGAATATCTTTCTAGATAATAGGATCAGCTGAATTATGCCAGAAGATATCAGAGGGCTTACATCAAAGTGCGAGGGAAAGGAAGTGGCACATATCTGTACATCAGTGTGAATCCATTGCTGATGTTGTAAATGCAAGGATAGGTATCTCTGTAGATTTTATCATTTTTGCATTTGACTTGAGAGCTCCGTACACCCTGTCAGAAGTAAGCCTCTTTTATGTAAAAATAATTTTTTAATGTACTTTTTATTATATTAAATAGCTTATCTTTAGTTATTTAATTATTATTAGTTAATGGTTATTGATATCTGTTAATAATTTTTAGATAGAAGCTAGCATACTCAGAATAGACGAATACTACATAGTCTCTGGTGCAGCTTGTCTAGTAAATTGCAATGGAATATCTAATGTTATGGGATTGATCCACAAGTCGAAGAGACTTTGTCACAAGTATAATATTCGTTTTCTCTCTGCTAACATTTCTGTAAGTTTTTATTCAAAGTTGTATTATAAATTCTACACATTATAATTTATGTAATTCAAAATATATCTTTCATTTTAGAATACGCAAGGGTGTGTCTCTTTAGGAAACAGAATTTTAAATATAACAGAAGGAATATTGGGATTAAACACTGGTATACCAGTTATTGGAACTGTCGCGCAATACAATTAGATTACAGAGATAGTCAGGTATGGGGGTCATCAGATATTTATATAGGGTGATATACTGATAATTTATTGTTTTTTCTTTCAAAAAGATGTTGGACCATATATTAAATATTAATCGTCAATAATATTTGTTAGGTCATTAAAATCAATATCAAGATGAAAAAATCCAGTGGTAAGACGTACGCTTCCAGTCAGGAGGACAGTGAGAATGATAGCGATGTAACGGAATGCAGTATCGGAAGCAATTCCACCGCTGGTACTCATCGGAGCGATACGCCCACTCGCAGCGCCCGTTACAAACGGAAAGGTCGTCGCAGGAGTAAAACAGCAAAGTACAAACCTTCCACAGACAAGCCATTGTACAAATACTGCTGTAGCGTCAAGGAGGATCATGGACAGCCTTTATTTGGAGTTCAATTTAATTATCATTTGAAGGAAGGCGAACCATTGATATTTGCCTCTGTCGGTAGCAATCGCGTAAGCATCTACGAGTGTCCGCAGAGTGGAAATATACGGCTGCAACAATGTTACGCCGATCCAGACACGGAGGAGAACTTTTATACGTGCGCGTGGACGTACGATGACTCTGGGAAGCCTCTATTAGCCGTGGCGGGATCCCGCGGAGTTATCCGAATTATCAGTCCTTCGACAATGACTTGTATCAAGCATTACATCGGTCACGGGCATGCGATAAACGAGCTAAAGATTCACCCAAGGGATTCGAACATCCTACTGTCCGCGTCGAAAGATCATGCTTTAAGACTATGGAACATTAAAACAGACGTATGCATCGCGATCTTCGGTGGCGTGGAGGGCCATCGAGACGAAGTCCTGAGTGCCGATTTCGACATAAGGGGCCAAAGGATCATCTCGTGTGGAATGGACCATGCTCTTAAGTTGTGGTCCTTGGAAAAACCAGACATGCAGGAGGCGATAAAACAGTCCTACCACTGCAATCCCAGTCGCAATGGCAGACCCTTTGACTCGATACTCCAACATTTCCCAGACTTCACCACTCGCGACGTTCATCGAAATTATGTCGACTGCGTGAAATGGTTTGGCGACTTTATTCTGAGCAAGTCCTGCGAAAACTGTATCGTGTGCTGGAAACCGGGTAGGCTCGAGGACTCACAGCTACGCAGCGGAGAAACGAGCGCGACAGTTTTACACCGTTTCGAATTTAAAGAGTGCGACATTTGGTTTATACGCTTTTCTATGGATTTCTGGCAGCGCACAATCGCCCTGGGGAATCAGGTCGGTCGCACTTATGTTTGGGACTTGGACGTGGACGAGCCCGGACAAGCGCGCTGCTGGTCCCTTCAGCATCCTCGTTGCACTGCGCCGATTCGCCAAACCAGCCTGAGCCGAGATGGCTCCGTGTTATTATGCGTCTGTGACGATGCGACAATCTGGAGATGGAATCGCGATCACTAATTCGAGACCATTTTTTATCACGATGACAGAAGACGTGCCTTTTCACGTATATGCTGAGCCATATTAAATATTTGTGCTTTTTATAGCAATATTTTAATCTAGGCGAAACTCAATAATCTATTTAGATTAATTCGAAATCTTTAAACACAAATGCAATACATGTACATGTAAGTATAATCAAAAAATTGCATTTCTAATGAATTGCCAAGTATCGAACATTTTTAATATATAGACTGCTATTTGACAATTATTGACATAGCTGTAGTTTTATAATGGAAAAGGCACGATTAAATTGCGAAAATCTGTAGAATTATAAATGACATTGTAGGAATTAGAAGAAAATTGTTTTTATATCTTTACAAATACAAGTAGAAAATCAGTTTTTTATATCTTGCAATATACAAGTGATATTACACAGATTCACAAGATAGTCTATTCTAAATTTGTCTTGTGCCTATCAATACAGATTTCTGTCAACGCAGATTAACTTTAATCTTAGTTTAACTTACTCTTTATCTTTTTCCAATTCTTAGAAATAAAGAAAGATAAAAAGTTAAACTAAAATTAAAGTTAATCTGCGTTTATAGAAATAGACATTAAAGTAACGAATTGCTTTAATAAATTGTAATTTGTAATTGTATATAAACAATTTTTGTGCCAGTGTAATCTAACTTAAAAATGAGACAACACATGTCTAAGATCCGTTTACTAATGCTTAACTTTAAATTCAATTTAGTCTACTACCTTTTCTAATTCTTAAAACTGAATTAATATAAATATTTTTTAAAATCAAATTGCGATTCGTGAAGCTTTTTATACCCTTTGCAAGCCTATTAATATGTGTATTTATAACATTGAATGAGATTAAGGTTAGGGTTAGGTACTTCAACATGTACTTTAAAAATATAATTTTTATATCTTTGTAAGATAATAAAATTAATGAACTCGTATCATTGTCTATATTATTATTAAAATCAGATTGTAGGTACTATATTATATATTTATTATTTCGATCAAAAATTTCTCTCGGATAAAGCAATTTCAAGTTGAACAGTTGGCATCAGTTGGCATTACCGGAATTACACGTTACGAATTGTCATTCGTTCGTACGAAACCACGTTTTACACAATTATCTTGCGAGATTAGAAGATGTACATTACACGTGTCGCCTGTGTGATGTTGAGAGTTTTAAATATATTATTGTAGAAAAGTATAATTAAAAGATTATTGTAATTTGGTCAATATGTATCTAACGTACAAGGTAAGATATTTTCTCTCAAGTATAACACGCGTAAAAGATTACAGTGAACACATCTATTTCTTGTGACGGATACTATATAATTCGAAATTCACATTTCCTTGCAGATGAGAACTTTGCTGCTCTTCGCTCTATTTTCATTAGCGGAGTATACATCTGTTGATGCAGAAGTTGATCTGAAGCATTTGAAATGTTTAGGTAAAGATTAATATTAAATTGTATCTATGATAACTCTATTTAACAATTAATAATCATGAATTCATCGATAAGAATAATTCTTGTGTCTTATAGTTTGTAGAGCAACTATGGAAGAACTGGAGAATGACGTGCTCAAAGCCAATCCGAATAAATTAGTTGACGTAGGTAATTTTAGAATGGATGCTGAGGGAAATGTTATACGTAGGCAGGTAAGAAAGTAAAAAAAATGCTAGGAAAAAATTTTATTGAGAATATTTTTACTGCTTTTATATACCTGTAAATCCATTTCCTTGTTTCATATGTTCAATTTTGATAACAGAATTTGGAATTGGTTATTTTAAGGTTCCATTAAGCCAATCAGAAACACATATTTCAATTTTGCTAGACAGCATATGCGTCAAGCTGAATGATTATGTGAGAGCAACGAGGAAATCGGACAATAAATTGGTGATCTTTAATCTTATGTCACCATTGGGTGGCATGAATCCTATAATGAGCGAAGTAGACATAATTCAAGATGGTGATTTAAATAAAAGTCTCGAGCATTATGTAAGTGTTATTTGTTACATTTTTACATTTACTGATGCATTCTCTTTTATTAATTTGTATTAATTGATTTTCAGTGCAATGCTATAGTAGAAGAATTCGAGGAAGATATAGTGTCATTATATGTTGACAGTGTACACGACAAGAAAAATGAACTTTGCTCAAAGATGACAAGTATCTGCAATGAAAAGTATATTGACGAAGAAGACTACGATAGCGATAATGATGTTAGTAATGATTTTGATTTAGATAGAGATGAATTGTAAATGCATTTGGAGTAATATTTACAGAAATATTGATTATATGTAAAAAGAGACAGAAATTCAGTGATTTCTATTTTATAAAAAATTTTATGAATAATAAATATTTCATATTTTATTATTAAATTGCACGCATTATATGTATGCATTTAATCAATATTTTACATTTATTTCAAATAAATGCACAGCACAAAGGCACCCCAGACATCAAGTAAGTTTTTGATGGTTCTAAAAATATGTTTACTACACATTTCTGCTAAATAAGAAATGTATAAAATAGAAAAATTCAATATTTCGTGCATACAAGGTAAATTATATTTTATGTAACTTATATAAACAATAGTTTACGGAGATTCATGAAAATTGTTTTATTTTGTTTTTTATATTATTATCTTGAAATTTAGGGCGCAATCCTGGATAATTCTTTTGTTACCGGCTACGTTTTCATTCACCTACCTCTCAGATTTGCCGCGACGTTTCCTAAAGCATTAGCGTGCGCGAATTTTTCCGAGCCATGCGCGGGTTCCTGCAAGACCGACGAATGCAAATCCTAAAGAATGGTCTCCTCTTTTCCAAGCGAGGAGCGAGGCGTTCGGGATCTTTCGTCTCTCTCGCACTCTTGCCTGATTTCTCGTCAAATCTCGTCAGAAGAAGGGGACGGGATTTAGGAGCGATCCCGGGTAAGAGCTTTCAAGCGCCGAGGTCAGCCGTCTCGGTGTATTACGACGTGTGTGCGTGCGTATATATGTACGTATACGCCGCGTGGAGAATGACAGTCCGCTCCAGCTCGTTCCGGGAACGTCGAAAGCGCGCGTGAATCGAGAGAGAAAGAAGAAGGCGCCTCGTCCATCCGTCCGTCCATTCGTCGAACATATGATCGTAACCCCACCGAGGGCACGCGTCGTGGTGAGAACGTCGTCGGTTTCCCGGAAGTGCGCTCGTTTGCCTTCCGTACCCTCGTCGCGGCCGACCTTGTCGGACCCCGTCGTCGTCGGTCCGATCGCGCGTGCGACTCGCGGAAATGACAAAGCGCGCCACGCTCGCGCGTCAGCAGTGAAGAAGACAAAGTTCGCGATCGTACGCGAACGAATCCCGGTGGTAATCCCGTGCGGTAGGAAGCGGAGAGCGCGGCGTCAGACATGAGTTCCGTTTGGAAACGTCTGCAGCGGGTGAACAAGAGAGCTGCCAAGTTTCAGTTCACCGTCTCCTATCACGAAGTCACGCTAGAGACGACGACAAAGTGGTGAGTGACGCCGATCGTTCGTTCCTGGTCGCGAGCGAGAGCTTTCCATTGCCACGATCTTTTGTAGTTTATCCTTTGACTGACGCTGTCTCTTTTCGTTTGCACCAGAGTCTGTGCAATTGTCGTCTGCTCCTGAAAACAAAAGTAGTTATGTTTTTTGGAAAAATGTTGAGATTTTTTAAATAATATTTAGAAAGTAAAAAAGTTATGCGATGGATTGCCTTGCGTTCAGATTTTTTTATATCGTAAATTATATTGTGCTTTGGGAAACGTGTTCATATTTATGACGCAATTTAGATGTCATCTTTTAAATGATGTGATTACCTATATATATGCATACATTTTGGAAAAAAGGTATATAAATTTATTGCAATTAATTATAAAATTAAAACCTTTACATAATCGTATAGAAATATTAGCATACTCTAACGCACACAAGAGAGAAAATATATGTTAAAAAATGTTTTTTAGGAAACCAAACAAATTAAGCATTGTTTGGACAAGACGTAGCAGAAGAGTTAGCTCGGAACCCTTAGACTGGGAGCCATGTTTGAGCGATCCTTTGAAAGGTATTATTAGCTGGGCAGTCCCTGATAATCATACGGTTTCTGTAACACTGTTTAAAGATCCACGAACACATGAGTTAGAGGACAAAGATTGGACATTTGTCATAGAAGATGTGAGTATAGCATCCTGATACACTTGTGAAAAGACAAAGAGCAAAAGGTATATTGTTCTATTCTTGAGCAGGTATCATCAACGGGAAAAAGGCGTCATGTGGCTGCTGCCAATATAAATATGAAAAAATATGCAACCTTAGAATCTAGTCAGCAACAACTCAAATTGGACTTGAAGCCAACTTCTAAAAAGATCGTTAGCGCTACGCTCGAATGTACTTTGTCATGTGTGTTTCTGCGAGAGGGCAAGGCGACGTAAGTGTGCAGTTTCATTTCATTGACATGCTGCTAATTAATTTCATAGACTAGGCGAAAAGCATTCGTCATTCATGTAGCTAAATATACTTCAAATAAAATGAAGATTAAATAATATATTCTAGAGATAGCATATTGAATCGATCAGTTTATCTGAAAAAAATTTGTGGAAATGCTATTTATTTATAAATATTTAATAATTATCTTTATGATGAATAAATATAATTCTTCTAGGGATGAGGATATGCAAAGTATGGCTAGTTTAATGTCGGTTAACAATAATAGCGACATTGCGCCATTAGATGATTTTGATAATGAAGATATACCTGAAGACGTCGAGGAAGTATCGGTAAAAAATTTGGACGAAATTTTAGATATCTCTGCTCAACTCGATTTAATGACGAGCAGTCTCACTGAAAGTGAATTGCCCAGTACTCCTATAAGTGGTGAGTATTGAGCCTTGATTTTTATCGAAACTTATATGCATTAAATATAAAATAATTGCTATCTCAATTTCAAGTTGTTTATTTTTATTAATTTTATCATAATAAATTTATGAAATCAAATTTACTAACGGAATTTATGTAATACAGTGGCAAGTTTATCAAAGGACGATACAACTCCTGTGAACGATGGAGAGCATTTTATACGTGACATTAGTCTAACAGGAATTGGAGAGTCTTTAAAAGAAAAATCACCCATTAAAGACAGTGTTGCTGTTGAAAATGAGTACGTACAATTACAGTATTATATACTTTACAAAATAGTGTGCACAGGTATGCGCGTGGGAGCGTATGTGAAATACAATATTAATATAATATAATTAGTACAATAATTTTAAATACTGTTGCAAATATTTGCAAAATTTATATTTGATTCCTTAGAAAGAATAAAATACAATATAATATTGTAAATAATGTAATAATTACGAATTCAACGTATTTGTAGTAAAAACATTGAACATAGCACTTTGAGATTGCCGTTGCAACCATTGGATCTTAAAAAGAATGATGTAAACGTTCCAAGACTGAAAGAGATTACTCCTGGTCAAGATTTATTGGAATGGTGTAAGGAAGTTACAAAAGATTATCCCGGCGTCAAAGTCACCAATCTAACGACATCGTGGAGAAACGGAATGGCGTTTTGCGCGATTATTCATAATTTCAGACCTGATTTGATGTAAGTGTTTTTGCATAGTTTTCATCTGGATTTCGCAACTATTCTAAAGTGTTTCACTCCTGGCGCTACCTTTTCTTGAGTTAAAATGTCAATAGGCACTCTTGGCAGTGTGCCAGTTATTTTATTCGCGTATTCCATTAATAAACACTTTGAAATCATTATTGTCTTGCGTTGAGCGACTCGTGCCAACATTTGAACGATTATTTTTGATGCTGGAAAGGTCGACGCATTTGTGTATTTATAGTAGCATACGCAACGGAAGTTTGATTGCAAGTTTCTTGATTAAATTGAGTAATACTCGAAATAACTTGTAGAGATATTAACTCCCTATTGCCGCACGATGTAAAAGGCAACTGTAAGAAAGCATTTGACGCGGGTGAAACTCTTGGCATACCTAG
This sequence comes from Solenopsis fugax, assembly GCA_003595255.1. Lineage (NCBI taxonomy): Eukaryota > Metazoa > Arthropoda > Insecta > Hymenoptera > Formicidae > Solenopsis > Solenopsis fugax. The sequence goes on from QKQZ01051353.1 coordinate 102,068, forward strand.
AGTTATCGAACCGGCTGACATGGATATATTAACGGTACCTGATAAATTAGCTGTGATGACATATTTGTATCAATTGAGAGCGCATTTTACCGGTCACGAACTGGAGGTATTTCAATAAAATTTCTGTATATAACAGTTTTATCCAATTAATTCAGTTTTTTCTTTGCGTAGTATTACAGACAGCATAATGTATATCTACTAATAGATTACTGTTTCAAAAAATCTAGGTACATCAAATAGGTAAAACGACAGACGAGTCCTCTTATATGATCGGCAGATTTAATACAGACAACAACACAGACGTGAGTGTTCAACTATTTGGTCAAGAGATTATTAATTTACGGAAAAAGGAACAGATTGATCAGAAAAACAATAAAGCGGAGAGTAACAGACGGTAAATACATTCTCAATAATGTTATGTAATCTGTCAAACTGCCAGTCCGAAGCACATTCCCAGTAAAAACATTTTTCGAGAGTCAAAATTAGAAACTGCAATTCACTCTCGTAGGTCGAATCCGTTCGATAATAAGAAGGACGACATTTGCATCGACTCGTTAAAAAACAAGCTGCACCTGAGCCTGAATACAGACAATCAGGATCACGATCAGTGTAACAAAGACAAATCACCGTCCAGCGTGAAGGAGGTCAAGGACATCATATTGGCCAGCTCAAAGAGCATTTTGGGCAAGGTGTTGTCGCCGACCAAGGAAAAGTATTCATCAAGAGAAAAGGTACGTAGAAATACATGATTTGAGCTCGAATCAGTTTCGACGTTTTGCGATTATTCCCAAGAATTATTTAGAGAAATGTCTGCGTATATTAATCCGACGGAATTCGCGCGCAAATTTTTTTCGTTGTGAGGAAATGAAATACCGATTTACTACCTCACTGCAGAGCAAGTCTCCGCCGAGAGTTCAACAAGCGCAGCAACGTCCGATACTTATGACACGCCGGCAATTAACCGATCCGTTCGGCTCCGACGACGAAGAGGAGAACATACAGATAATCGACGACAAATGGTCGCAATCGATCTCGCTTACCAAATCGCAAAGTCCGGTCCGTGATGTCAGTATATACGAGATTGCGCAGACTTTCGCTTTTTATGCATTCCTTCTATTATACCTCGCATTAACAATAAACCCATAACGCGCACTGTTGTAACTCTTTCCTGTTATTTCTTTCCATCGGCGAATTATATCAAAATGCATTGTCCAAAATTCTATTCCTCTTTACTTTTTTTGTTTATTATACACAGGCGAATAAATTATAAATCGCGCTTCTTGGCGGCAGGGATATTACGCCTACATATAATACACGCGTATAACTGCATGTAAATTTGCATGAGGAAATCGCGCATAATATGTTTCGTGATGCACGATGCGGAATGTAGACTTGTACGGGCTGTTCCATAAGCTTTGCTTTAAAAATTCCTTAACACAAATAATTTTGACGATTTTATTTCTTAATATATATAATATAATCATAATTTTATAATTTTTTTTTAATTATGAAAATATTGAATATTGGAAATTTAATAAAAGCTATAAAAAGTATCTCTAAGAGATAGGAATCTCGCAAACCTTATGCATTCTATAACAGAGCATCAAGTAATATATTTGAGAAAATTCATGGTTTATTTCAGTAAGATTTAGTTTCTTTTTTTTTTCTACGGGTTTCACACTTTTTTCTTAATGTAATACGTTTCTAGGAGTAATATAACAATTTTTATATTATTTTGTATTGATGCCATAATTATCTAATTAAAAACAACTTGTAAATTTGACAAATTTGTATGTGATGTAATTATATTATTGCTTTAATAATCTGTGTTTATTTATTTTTACCGCGTGCGAAAATACATTCTTGGTCTGAATCTTACATTCATGAAGAAGCTTTGCAACAATACTGTGACGTAACAGGGCTATACAATCGTATTGAGAACAGTCTTTTGTGTAGGACTCGGTAAATTCTGACGATAGAGGAAGTCGAGGTAGTTCCGAATGTCAAGGTGCATCGCCGCCGTACGGAGATCAACGTTCACATGTAATTAACAATATTTGCTTTTAATACCGCTTTTAATGTCATGTCATATCAATACCCCAACGAACCAAAGTTATTTAAAATAAACGAAAATTTTATAAATGCTCAATAGCAGCATTAACGTTTACGTTTCTATTATCTTTTTTGTGTTAGTCGTTGATTAGCCGACACGATGAATTGCGAGAGCGAGCGAGGCAACTCCTGGAACAAGCCAGGAACCAAACGAAGCCAACTGGATTCGTTTCTGCCGCGATCAGTCCCGTCGAGGTTCTACATTTTTTTATTTATATAATATTAAAGAATTATTAACCGAGAGATGTAATTGTGGGCATCTATGCATGTAACATTTTTTGCAGACACAGAACGACGACGAAAGGCAACAGCAATTACGGGAAAGGGCGAGACGCTTGATTGCGGAAGTGAAAATGGGTGTCGCTGTGACTCCGAGTCAATTGAATGACGATAACAACAGTGATAGACGATCGATAGACGAGCAGAATAATAGTCCTAGACGCAGCATTACGCCGTCGACGCCCGGTGATCGACTCAGTATAAAGGTGCTGCAAATAATGCACGCGATACCAAATGGTTTTTCGATCGTCTTTTTTACTCAGTTATAAATTATAATAAATAATAATTAATTTTTTAGTCCGAGTACAATGGAAATATACTGGGTAACTCGAGTGTAATTGATGGAGAAAAGAAAACTGGCTCGCCTTTGTATTCCTTCTCTAAGATCATTGAAAGAATCTCACCTGATAAAGGAAGTCCCGATAGAACTCCATATACACTTCGCGGGGTATGTTAATTTGAATTATTAATTTAATTCCAGTGTAATTAAAGAAGAGATGTACAATACTTGAAATGATTTGAATTGTAAGCCTATAACTGTAATTCTTAACGATAATTCGATATTATTACATTGTCGTTTTGTAGCTTTTTTGTCATATATATATATATATATATATATATATGTGTGTGTGTGTGTGTGTGTGTATATCTGTGTAATAATGTCCAACTATCGTTAAGAGTTGCAGAATAAAACTACTGAATTGCTTATATTTATCGAGCTTTAATAATTATTTTATTTTTAATTAGCAAAATAAGTGAGTGTACAAGATCATTTATTTTGTTAATTTTCCTACGATCTACTTAATGTTCTTTTATCATTAATATGTTCTTATATCATTATAATCCATTTTTTCTAGTTGGGTAAAGACATGACATCATATATTCAAAACGAGCTCGAAGCGCTTGAAAGAGAACAGAATCAGATTGACATACAAGCTGGCAAGCTTGAAAAACAATTGAGAGCAGCCATGGAGAGCGATAACGAAGACGAAACTGAAAGACTGATGTCCCTATGGTTCACTCTTGTTAACAAAAAAAATGCACTCTTAAGAAGACAAATGCAACTAAACATATTGTAAGTGATTCATTGACTTAAACATGTTATTCTTCATATATTTTTAATTTTGAATTTTTTAATTAAAAATTGGATTGGATGATATAACAATAATCTCAATTCAATAAATGGAACATTTTATCTTCAGGGAAAAAGAAGATGATTTAGAACGAAGATTTGAGCTTTTGAATCATGAATTAAGAAGCATTCTCGCAGTAGAAGATTGGCAGAAGACACCCGAGCAAAAAATGCGTGAAAATTTATTGTTGGAAGAGTTAGTATCTATAGTAAACAAAAGGGATGAATTGGTGCATCATCTCGATACACAAGAAAGAGCGTAAGTATATAATAAATGGGTATATATTACGCTATTATTTGTCTAAAATTAATAAGTTTTGCTTTCGTAAATAATTTTTAGTATTGAGGATGATGATGAAATAGAGCGTGATTTGTCTCGTGCTGGACTAGCTCAACGAAATAAAAATTGCGTTGTGCAATGAAGAGTTAACTATCTATCACGTTTTTCCAACATTATTGTAAAGGTAAATTATATAAATTATTTAGCATATTTATTTAAAAAATGAAAAAATAGATAATAAATACAATCCAATTTATTACATACATAAAATACTATCCATATTATACTAATTAATTTTGCTGTTAAATCAAATTTCTTCATTTCTAATTATTAAAATTTTATTATTAAAATTTTTTAATTGTTTAATAGCTTTCTAACCAAAGCAGTTTAACTTTTAGTACAAGATTATATTGAGTTTTTTTATTCACTTATTTATATTTTCCTTTCTTTTCTCAAATCAATTTATAAAAAAATAATATTCAAAAATATGAATTTTTTGCATATTATACATTTGCAGGCATGACCCATGTTGCTGTGGAGTTGCCAAAAGGTCGACAAAATTAGATGTTGAAGAGTTAAGTGTGACGTTTCATGGTCGTTTTATGGTCACGAAGAAGTCGTTTTTAGAGATTCATTTTTTTTATTATGCATTGTAGATTAATTCATCGAAAGGTAGGAAACCAATTTCTCCATCTTTTTTATTTGTAATATAAACTCGTCAATCAATAATTCATTAAAAAAAAGGAATTAAAATGATTACGATGGAGTGATTTTTTTTGTACGTTATTGAGCGCAATATCGATTATGTAATATAAACATTTTATGCTTCAAGTGAAATATTGCGCGTTAACAGGACTGCGTGCAAATATATAAAACGATATGTATTGTGTAGAGAACCTCTGAGAGAATTGTCAATTGAGTCACATGACTTATTCTGCGCTGTCGATGCATTGGTGTCGCAATGTAAAATTCGCACATTAATGCCAATCATAGAATAGGTCACGTGACACAGCGATTCTCTTTCTTAGAGGTTCTCTAGTATTGTGGAATGAGGAATCGTGCAGAATAATTTATAATCGGTAAATGGATGAAGAGAGACAATTTTTTTAATTAAAATATGAGATGTTAGCAAAATAAGAGCGAACGCAAATACAAAGAAGCTGGGAAGGCATATAAGTTAGTGATAAAAGTATGCTTTAACAAGATTCAAGATCTAATTACGAAGCTATATTTAGTGTTATATATTTTAAAAGATTTTGTTTATATATTAATTAATAGCTGGTTCAAGAGAGTATAAAACTGAATGCAGTTCTTTCTTGCAAGTAAATTCTAAGATATTTGATTTATGTAAAAAATTTTGTGGCTTAATTATTAAGAGATTTAATACCGGAAAGCCAAAGAAAGAGTTAAAGTAAGAACACGCGAAAGATACGTAAAAAGCAATTTAGTAAATATATTTTGCGAAATATCGATCCAAATCGATTTACGGACAATTGATTATAGAACTGCGAAAAGTGGATCACTTGTCGGCGTTACGTATAGTTTTCGTACTCGCAACAATCGTTCTCATCGAGCATTCGCATGTACTCTATTTGTGCCATACAAACGAATTGATATACTTTTTACATCCTACGGGTTCGTGTTGTCGGGTTCGTATAAATGCGGAGAAATGCATTAAAAACGAATCCGAATAATCTTATTGACGGTATGCAATTTTAAATGTTACCGTGGTAAGATTAATTTTTACTAAGATTAATTCTTATATGTGGTATATCTGCGTGTAATAAGAATATTATGTTAACTATAACTTTCTATAACAAAGTGGTGATTACATTCAAGTGTCTTGGCTAACGTTACATAAAGAAAAAAAACGAATTTGTTTGCTCAAAATTTTTCAGCTTAACGGAAATCTCGGGGGCAAGAAATCGTAACGAATGTTCATTCATAGTTCCGTTTGGAACTATGTAGGACTGGATGATAAATAATTATCATCTTTGTATAACTGCTAGATGTGAAATCATTGACAAAAGATATTGTGACAAAATTACATTGCTAAGCACAATTGCTCCGTGAAATGGAGAATAGAATACAGAGCAGGGTTTACCTGCTGAAAGCAATATACAGATGTGCATCTATTTCCCATAAGACAAGACAAAGTTACTTTTTATTCTTTCATTGTTTATCATTATTGTGATTTCATTATGAATTCACAAACTTAATATTTAGATATTGAGAAAATACTCTAATTTTAATTTAAAATATTGATTTGTTTTATTATCTGTAGTATAGCAAAAAATTATGAAAATTCATATTTTTTAAAATAAAATTCATGAAATAAGGAGTTAAAAACAACGTGTGGAGATTAGTTGTTTTATGTGTGTTATGCTTGACAATCACAGTGAATGTTATCCAAATTTCTCATCGAACAAAGGATTAGTTATGAATGTGTTTGTTGTCGCCCATCATACCTACAATTTAATATAGTATAATCCGCGAAAGTTGAGAACATATTGTCTCCCTTTTTGAAAGTAATCTTTGTTTAAATAAATTATGAATTTTATGTTAATATATACTTACATAAACTATTCATAATTAAATATTGTTAAAACTGTATTACAATGTATACATCGAAGACGATGCGCGAATGCTTGAAACATTGGAACATCAATATAATTCAGGTAGTACGACGATTGATTTGGGTATATATATATATATGTTCCAAGCAGACCATATATAAAACCGCCCTCCTGAAAGCATAATATAATTATCGAAATATATTTAGAATATACACAATTAAGGCTTATGAGAACATTGAGGAATTATCTCCTCTTGACATCTCCTTTCAACATTGGAACATCTCTTAATAGCCATAATTAAATCGAGTATAGTATCTTAAACAACTTTATATTTTTACTTGTAACTTCGATCCTTTTTTTAGTTCTCGCAAGAAATCCGTTAAGCTAGAGTCATAGAATATTGCTGAAGTTGGTCCTTAGCAAAAGAGAAAATAGTTCTTGAAATACATACGATTGGAATATTGAGAAACGAGACAGATACTCTGAGTGGCGAAGTGATCTCTGCTCTGTTAGATCGAACAAATCGCTCATTACACAATCTCATTATGGAATTCAATGCATTCTAAAATTTAAATAGGCAATTGTAAACCAAATATGTATGTATATTATACTAGCTCCATCACGGTATTTGAATTTCTCGTGGTCTAGGGGTAAACACGACTAGGGGCTATCGATTAAACGACAAATAATTTAGCAATAATTTATTATTCTAGTGCCTATGAATACTTGTATGTTTATAAAACCGTAGCACACTGGATTAACTTTAATTTATTTTACTCTGTACTACTATGACGGATAATTATTGTAAAGATAATCGTTCTTGCCAATGCTGTAGTCTTGTGGAGATGTGTTCTATTTTCCTTTGCCGATGTTAATCGTAATGTATGTGAGAGTGCGAGCGAACAAAGGAAAAATCGTATCACGCAATATTCGCCATTAATAAAGGAAGACTTATAAAGCACTGCAGAAGGAAACAATAAATATGATGTTGAGGATACTAAGAGTGCCATTTTATTCTTATTATAATAAAATTAATTTATCTACGTATATATATATATATATATATATATA
>QKQZ01051358.1:0-47751 GCA_003595255.1 Solenopsis fugax
CCCCTCGGGATTCGCGAAAGCGAGCCTCCGCTATACGGCGAACTTTTCGTTATTATCGCTTTTCCGCCGACGAGCGAAGCGGCAACGACGGCTGGGCAGATCACCGGAAAAAGCATCCTTCTCTTTCCTCCCGCCGAACGTACCGAGTAGTAGTTACGGGAAGAAGTAGCCACGCAGTGGTTCCGACTTCGATCGACTTTTTTTCCCTTCTGGATCTTCGGCTGCTGTATTATTTATGCCGGCGCCGTTATTACCGCTTGATCGTCGGTGTTTGCTGAAACGTTCGCGCGTTCCGACGCGAGACGACGTCCGATCGTAGTTTCGCACAGCATTTATTTAACTTCACTGGCTGGCAGAACTTTTTCATGTTACGTTCAATAGGAAAGAGAGTACAATAGCGGAAGCACTTTGCTCTTGTTTTTTTTTTTTTTTTNACACAATGTGTGCGTGTGTATGTGTATATTATCAGAAAAAAGTCAGCGTGGTTGATTTTTGCGTGACAAGATTGCAGACAGCGGAATTATAACAGCATTTTCTTCTTTTTTCCATTTAGATGAGTAAAAAAAATATTCGACATGTATGTAACATAAACAACTTATTTCCTATGAGTTAATAATTGCTTTAATATCCACCATAAACATTTTCCAGTAAGATTTTAATCTAAATATATAAAAGAATATATATACGTATAAAAAAAAATTTTAATTAAAGATATTCGTAATGCATTTGTAACTAGAAAATCTTGATTAGAAAGAGAAATACCATCGTATTTTTTTAACATGTTTAATTTCTGTTTGAAGAAATCGGTTTGATTGAAGTTCAGCGACTACAAAGTGAAAGGAAAACAACTGGAAGATAAGTAAGGGAGGCGCAAGAGAAAGAGAGATAGAGATAACATCAACGAGGGTTGAGAAACGCCGTCTGTGAAATTCGTCGAATCAGATTGTTTATGCGGAATATTCATCGGCGAGGGGGTGCTAGCACTCTCGATGGGGTGTTCACCCTTTCTTGCTGTTGATCGATAACGGAGGAACGACGGATGCCTCTCAGACAAGGCCGCGTCTCATCCACCCAGCCTGCCGTTGATCCGCATTTATCCTCCTGGGGAAGCCCTTAATTGCATTGTTCTCTCCTAATGAAGCTGTTTTTGTTGCAGAATAGAGTTAATTAGAAAGGCAGGAACGCAGAGCGTTCGATTTCCCGTTTCAAGATTTATCTCGTTCCTTTCGCAACCTGTCTGCTCCTTTCATTACTTTTCCATCATCGCGTTTTCTTTGCTTACACCCCCCCNCCCCCCCCCCCCCCTTTGATAATGTTAGCACAATTTGGAGTGGGCTTGATGTTTCATGAAATTTCTAACATCCAAGATACCGCGCGCACAGTATAATACATTTATAGTAATATTTTACGTACACAAATTTAATAAAATTAACAATAAATTCATGAGCTTTATACTTATACCTCAACCAATTTGCAATCTTCTTAGACGTGAAAGCCATAGTTATTTCCTTTAATAATTATTCTCTAAGTTGCACGAATTTCTCACGATGTTTTCTTGAATGATGAATAATCATAGAACTGCATAATAAAATATACATCTGAAGATTCCAAGAGATTCTAATCGTGGATATATAATGATGTCGTCGATAACGTGATATTTGTTTGAAATATTACATCCTATCCTAGTCAATTCTATTATCCTTCTCGTGTTGCGGCCATAAGGCGACAATAAGGAGACCGTATGACGATCGTATAAGATGAGATCACGAGTGATAAAGTTCAAAATCCTGATTTCTACATAATGTCGACGGAGCAGAACGAGATTGAGCTTGACGAAAAAGTAATATGGGATGACGAGGAAGTAGCGAGAGGGACACGAGTAAGGATGACGAATCTCCCGCCGCGTCGCGTGCAGGACGCAAAAAAAGGATACCGACATTTCTTTCTTCCTTTTCATCCGTTATCGGTCCTCGGAGTCTCAATAAACCTTTACGAGCGTGGATCAGAAATCCATCGAAATTTCCGTCGTCAATGTAACCTTTAACCAAGCTGGAGGAATCAATACGCGGGATCAGCGCCATCAAAGCTTTCTCCGAGGAAGGGAATTACGTTGTCGTCGAGACGCCAAACGGAGAGCCGGGAATAAAATGCGTTTGGAGATCTTCATAATAAAGCGTCTAATAAAATGTGCGGAAAGAAAACTTCGAGATTGCTACTGTCGTCTATTTAAAAACTAAATCTAACGTCAAATTAAAATCAACAGGATAGAAATAATCTGCTTCTGCGCATTCATATATTAACGCGGTAAACTGAATAGAATCAATTCGATATTCAATGGAAAATTTGTTAGATCTATAAAGAAACGCGACGCGTTCGCGAGACGCGCGCATCACGCGAGGATCGAACATTTCACGCGCAAAACGTGGGCATATCCGCTTTAAAATGTTGCGTCGAGGCAGGCCAGTCGCGTGATAATCTGGCGCTAGCGGCTATCGAGCCAATTTGCCTGCCACCTCTCAATTACTGTACCCGGAGAGCAAAAAAACCTGCTGTTTCAAAATTGTCGCAAACTTTCGCGATAACTTTATTTCCGCGCGCGCGCACACACATGCAGGCTCTGTCGATCAATATGTTAATGATCCCGCAAACGTGTTCCATACTTGGTTAATCGATCGGACGTCGTATTCAAAATTCAGCAACTTTTCTATCCAGCGATTGAGACATTCCGTCTAGACAGACAAATTGTTTACCAAGATGAAACGGCGAAGAGAAAAAAAAAGATGGTATAAGCGATACAGTCGGGCAATGAGCCATTCAAGGAGGCTAATAATAATACAATAACCGTCTGTGGCACAGTAAAATGGCGGATAGCCGACACGAGGGAAGGAGTTATCGTTAACGATGTCGTAAGAACGCGAGACGTTCAATAAACATCGGCTGGACCGAGAAAATGCTACAGAGCACGTCTCACACAAGCCATGGCTGACCTCGAGGAATATCGTTAGAATCGATAGAACGCTACATGATTCCTCCTGTGCAACTCCATGCCGAATAGCGATTCAGCATGAAAATACATCTCTGAAAATCCTCCTTTATATCACCGTAATGTACATCGTTATGCGCAATTCGCGATGTATCGTGCGCTTGAATTCTATTTTCCGACTTATCGACGCGTAAGGCGGAATTGACAACTCGGAGTTGATACTTGAAGCGGCTAAATATCACTTATGTCCGCGATCGCTAGAGTCAGCAAGTCAGCCCAGCTCAAGAGTTTTCCATCCGGATAGCGGAGTGACTTCTGTCTGCATCAGATTCTCGACAAAGCGAAGTCTCTTTCTATTCGATCCGCGACTGCGAGCTGTCGCAGTTCGCGGAACGGGGCATTCGTAGGAAATCCCGGAGAAACTTTTCGACAGCTTCAAAGTTCACGTTGCCTCAGCGCCTCGCGCTTTCTCGACCGGGGACATTGACTGGAACACCAAACAGAAATTACGACCATGCGTCAACTGAGCGTTCAACGAATTCGCTTGTCAGCCGAATTCTTTTCTGAGGGGCGCTTTGCCCCGAAAATTTTCAAAGGTCGCATCTTTTCTGGTCCCACGAACAGGCGTCAATTTCACAAGCAACAAGCAGCGCGAATATTTTCGCTTTTCATCCTACATTCTATTTCTCACAGAATGAGATCAACAATAAGTGGAAAGGCAAACTCTAATCAACAAAGTGCTAATTTTTGTTTTTTTTTTCACAACACACAAGAGATTTTCTTCTGTTAATTTAAAATTGTCGTTTCAGTCACGTCGCTACTCCAAGATAACTAAAAGTGTTGGTAGCTCTGTCTATTAATGCGATACATCTCATAAAAATGTAGATTAAAGATTGTTCTCAAAACGGCGCGAGTAATATCCGGAGAAACAATTTTCCGCGAGTAGCGAGAAACTTTGTTACGGAGCAGCCGGTGACTATGGGCGAAACGTGACGTATCAAAAAACGACAACGCGCTTGCCATCGGAAAATAACGGATTGTCTCTACGGGATCGAGCCGATCGTCGAGTCCAACCTCGTCCTCATTCCCATCCTCGTCATCGTCGCGCCATCGTCCTCGTTGTCGGCAACGACGAGGCTCTTCTAAAGCAATAATTCTAGGTCACACCGGCGCACCTCGTGCGCCGGGACGATAAATCCTTCCGCGACTCCTTTTCGCTCTCCATCATGCGCTTCCGCCACGATCTTCGCGCAGACGGACGTAAAGTGGGTTCGAAGCGGAGGGACCGTCGCCCCATCATTACTCCCTTCGTTTTCTCTCGCAACGTTGCATCTCTCGCCCCCTCATCGCAGTAACCCTACCCATCCCCGCCCGCCGTTCCGCTGTCACGTAATTTTAATTGCCTATATCCATATTTCCGGGAGCGGAGATATCCTCGGGGGACGAAAAGTCATTTCTCGAGACCCTCGACCATCTCATCCGCCGCCGCCGTCGCCGCCACCGCCCTGCTCTCATCCCCCAATCTCCCTGTCTCTCTCTTCTTCATCCGACAATCTTACAACTTCGTGTCTCGCGGAGAGACACGAGGAAACGTAACCGAATAGGAAGTAAAGTCCGACCATCTGGAGAGATGCTAAAACGAGCGTCACGAGCTAGACGTTTTCAAGAAATTTCACCTTGAATTTCTTTTTCCGCTGGGAAATCTGATGAGCGGGCAACACCGACAGTCTATGACTAGCTTTACTACTGCCAGAGTAACACGAGATGTGACGCCTTTCGAGAGTTTCTCTGAATAAACCAGAGAAATGGAGGATGCAAATTAAGAAAAAGTTCACGATTCACGACCGTAGTGCAATTCTCGGTTGTCCTTAAATACACATAGAAGATCTTTCGTATCAGCGATTCGGAATTTTAAGTTTTAATCTAATGGAAAGCTTAAATAATCGCTAATTTGCTGTTGCAAGATTTCTAGCGTAATTTATATCAATCCGATAAAAAGTATAGTTTTTAGAAAAAAAAGCTTCTCGAGCCATGAAATTTTCATAAGTTGAGCAGCACAAACATGTAGCGCAAAATGTTAGAATAGCAATTCGAATCGCCTATTTTATTTCACTAAACAGCTGAAACAGCTGTCAGATGTGCTGGTATACGCGTCACAGACGCGAAGTCGCTTTTGTGAACACTCCGCAAACAGGCGGGTCTATGTACATTATTATAATGCGCTGTAATATTAACATCCACCGTTCATAATCACGAAAAGATCGTGGCGGTATTACGGGTAATTAACATGTCACGGGCACAAGGGACCGTAACGAGAGTCGTTTGACTATGTACGTTGTAACAGAAATTAACACCGACGTAAAACGAAATTACGATCCCGTTCATTTTACCATGCCGAGACTCTTCGCTGTAACAAAATAATTAATTTGACGCTGCGCGAGAAAAAATTTATTTTTTGCTATGCGTGAATTAAATTTCAAGACGTTGATAAATCACACCAAAAATATTATAAATATATATATATATCATCTGTGTAAATATTTAAGTATTATGAATTGGGAGCAACGTAACATGCCAAGGGCTCGAAAAGTGCCGCCGTTAGATTAGTTCCCTTTCATTCATTTGTAAAACATGTCCGATGCAAATCGAGGAAGTGCATGAATTTTAACCATTTGTCATAAATCTCATATGGCGTTTCGATGTAGGTATTCGATGAGCATTACGCTCGATAAATATTCAAATGTCACGTCGAGAAACGATATCGCCACGTGTTGCGTACATTGCACGATATCGCTTTCAAATCGGTGGTTCTCGCAGATGCAAGAGCCGACATTTGCAGTGGATGGAACGTGCTCGGGCGCGCGCAAGAGAAACTAATGAAATATTCGAAAAAGTGGCGGTAACTTCGTTACAAGCCGCATAATTTCACGACCGATATCGTTTTGAGACGCGAGTCGCGAGAATATGCGGCGAGAATTGAAAATCGCGCGAATCAGTTTGCGTGACTCGATCCGCCATAACTCCTCGGAAATCATTTCCGCGACGTTGACACTCACATTATCGGCGTTAATTGACGCCCGGCCGCTTCTTCGCATTCCCGGCGCGAACGTGATTGCCCATTGCCAGAAGAGACAGGGACGAGAACGTCGAACGAGTTTTGTGAAGTTTGAAATAAAATTGGCAGACGGCGCGATTCGTGTCAATCGAAATTAATTGTTGAAACGTCACGTTACAATGTTGATGACTCTTGATAATGTTGTACTAATTGATAAAACGAAACTGATAAACGTGTGTTCTGGCTAAAGCGATGTTATCACTGCCAGTACGTTATGATTAGTGGATATTTGAAAAGAGAAAGAGATAGTCCCGTTCGATGCACTATTTAATTCTGCAAATATACGCTGAACAATAATAGCAGATGATGATGTATGCACAATTTTGGTATTAACTGTAAAGCGTAAAACGATGTAATGTATAAAATATATCTTTGAAATGTGTCAAACGGCTTTATTCCATTATTGATTTTAAATGCAGTGAACCGGAGATGATATATATATTTTTACGAATGTGTGCAATTAAGAAAGTATATGTATGTATTAATGCAGACGGTATACATCTTTCTTTATGAGAGTTGACTTTTAATTGGAAACCCACAAGTAACAGGTGCGCAAAGTCTACGCTGTGCACGAACTGGTTATTATCTTTCTGCTTCGGACATACTACACATTCATTAAAGTGTGATGAAAGTTCTAATTTTCATCTCACTCTATTTCATTAAACTTGGATATTCAGTTTTTATACGTAATTGTCTCTACAACTGTCCTTTACAATTTTTCAATTTATTAACTCACTCCTCACAGTTCATTTTTATCATTTAGCAGGTAATATCCCACGTAATAACTGAATAATCCTATCTTCATCTTCATATTGAAACGGAATATAAAATCCCGCATCTGTCTTGGAAAAATGGTTTAATATATGTTATACTGTTAAAAATTTCTGCATTAGATTTAATGAAAATGTAACGGAAGCAAAAGTTAAGCACGTACATTAAAAGCATTTAATGTTGTCAATGAAAATAAAGTTACGTAACTTAAATTTAATGGCACATACATTAAATTTCGTGCATATTGATGTACAAATAATATAATGTAGAAATCAAAAATTTAGCTCATGTTAGTGAAATTTAATGTTTATTAAACATAAAGTTTAATGTTTTACATGAAATTTAATATACATATGCATGAATTTGTATTGAATTTACTGAACTGATGACGTCGCTTGCCGATTCGCTACTAAATGTAGCTTCATACTCGTGAATAAAAACACTCAACAATACTACATAAGGGGACTGGCGAGGTACCAGAGTCATCAGTAAGGATTATTACTAATCGATACAGCAGATGATGAATAACTGGAGATGAATAACTGGAAAACTTTTTTTAATGATGCATTGTTAAAAACTTCTATTATACATTAAATTTAATGAAAAATCCTTACTGGCACAGCCAATGTTGAAAATTTTTTAAATTTGAATTTTAAATTAACTCATTTGCGATATGTCTGTATTGTAATTGTTAACCTTTAGAGGGCCGACAATTTTTTTTTGAAATTATAAATTTTTTTAACGTAAAATTTATGCATATATAGAATCTAGGTACGTATTACGCAAAGTTTCCGAGTTTATTACTGACCACTATTGTTAGTGGTCAGAGCGACCCTGAACGGCACAGCCAATGTTGAAAATTTTTTAAATTTGAATTTTAAAATTTGGGCGTATACAGAAAAAAATTGGTATCACATCAACAATTCATTATTTCATATATCAGCAAGAATAAAACCTTCTTGAAAGAATTTATAATCTTAAACAATCATAATTTGCTAACATAAAGAAATTTTGTTTCTTCACGTAAGCACATTGTCTGTTTAAGATTATTAAATTCTTTCAAGAAGATTTTATATTCTTGCTTATATGTGAAACAATGAATTGTTAATTTGATAGTAATTTTTTCTGTGTATTTTTTTATTTCTCTTACGTTCTATAAATATTGAGTATAAATTTGTATACATAATAATCTCAAATAAATTATAGAACAGGGAATCGTTAATAATAACAAAAGTAGATGACTATTCTCGGGTTAAAATTTCAGCATACGATCCGTAAAGCAAACGAATGTCGCGTGCATTCGCGATCCAAGTGCCTTGGCAATAAACGCGGCCGATGCGATGGCGGCCACGCGTCATTGTTACATTAACATATCGACACGGTTTATTCGCGTGGCGTACATGCGTAAGCGCCGAAACGCCGATTTACATAATGCCATGCATTATGCGACAATAAACATGCGCGGCGCAGAGTCGAAACGACGACAGACGTATCGGGCCCGCCGTTGCATCAGCGAACGCTGATCGAAATTTCGAAATTTCTTCCCCCATTCGACACAGGAATCTGTGTACGCATCTGCATTCCCGATTAGCCAGATCCCGGCCGGCCGAGATTTATGAGCCGGCGCCGTCCGCATAAATAAAGTCACGTTGAGCACCACTGTCCGCGCATGATCGCGCGACAGCCGATCGTCCTGACGAATGCGCTAAACGCATTAGTATTCCGCGAACGCGATTATCCGAACGTGAAATTTCGAAACTTCCCTGCGCGACGGGCAGGCAGATAATCCTGTTAAACTTAAATGAATGAACGTAAAAGACATAAATCTCTGTCCTTTACTTGCACAGTTCGACGGCCGACGAAAAACCTGACAAAAATTATCGATAATTCATAAGTTACGTTTAACGTTAATAGCGCGATTGTTGAAGCAATGCGAAAATTCTGTTTAGATCGGATCTAATACACTCGTGTACCGTAAAGCAAATTAATTTACATAGATAAACACTGACAATAGCGCATGTGTTTGTGTTAATTGGTACATTAATAGTCTCGATAATATACTCTTTACTGGTATCAAATTAAATGGTCTTCTATGTGGGCACGTAATAGTTTCGTTTGCAGTTCATTATACAGTCAGTAGTGGTCAGCGAAAACTTGGAATCGTTCTCCTGCCCGAACAAGGGATAAACGGACGCATGTAGCCAGACGCAGATGCTTAGATACGTATTTTAATGAGCGCTCGTGTTTGTAAGCTGATGAAATTATCGTGCACGCTCATTCAACCTTGTGTTTATGATACCCGAGGGTAGAATTAGGTTTCTTCGTGTTAACTTCTCCTTGTAAATGCAAACAGGTGCAGAATTAATTACGACCGTTTAAGCTTTCGTCAGTTCTGTCTCTCGTACCTAAATATTAATATCTAGAGAAGTATTCTTTATATATACGCGTCTATATCCCATTTCTATTTCAAGGGTCTAAATTATGAATTACATTAATCTTACGGTACAATATTTCTCGAGAAAGGGTACTATAATTTCATCAGCTTACTGGACCAATTTCGCTTTTGACCACTTTTTCATTTATTTAAGATAGTTTCAAAAATTTCTAAAAGTTTATGATATACTATAACATTTCTAAAATAAATGTCTGTATTTTTTTTGGAAAAGAATAAAATGGAGCATAATTTAATGTAAAAAAAATACAGTATACATAAAGATGAGAGAGCCATTTTTTATCATAGCAAGATCTTAATAATATTTTTTATGTAATTTTATAAATTTTTTCTAATTTTAAAAACTTTTTAAAATTGTGCAGCGCATATTCGTCGATTTTAAAACACAATTTCCTAAAACTGAAACCGGAATACGTAATGTCAAATTAAATTGACAAGCAACTTAATAATACTGATGCTAATGAACATTCTAAAACATTATAAAAAAATATTGCGAAATAACACTAGGATTCTCGAACCTAGACCTGCTTATTCCGTGATGAAAATTCAAAATGAATATACGGTGCTCAGTTTGCATAAGCTGGAAAACGTAAAATTCACATAAAAATTATTATTAGGCATCAAGGTCTGCTGTGACCGAAAATAGTTCTCTCATTTTTATATTCGACATTTTTACCATTTCAATTTTGTCGAATTTATATAATTTAACTTAATATTGTATTAATTTAATTATCTTTGAAATTTTCTCCCCCCAGAAACTTTTATGAATTAATCTTTTATTAAGAAAATCCACTTTTATGGAGAAATCGGTCAGACACGAAATATTCATGGGCATTAAAGGTTAATAATCTTTTGCAAAACGTAAATGTATAAAGAGATTTCAGAAAACAACTTCAAAAGGGAGAAGTAAATAATACAAGCAATTTATATATTTGAATTACACATTAATTACATATGCTACCCATATTGCATCGATATCGCGTATAACGAAATCTAAATGTCTATAAATCTGTATTCAGCAAATTTATAGTATGTATCGCGAGATTAGTTTTTCTGTCGCGCTCTTCGCGGAAACAGTCGCATATCCTCCGACAAATCCGATGCCCTACCCCATAGCGGATCGATTTCCATCTAAACCGAGCCATCGAGAGCAGGTAATGCCATCGCTGAATGACCGAAATCGATCCGGCGAGTTGGTCCTCCTCTGAGAACGGAGGCCGTGGCCCTATATATATCGGCTCGACGAATAAATGCATCGAGAGATAAACGGTGCGAATCATTACTTTTGATCGTGGGCGCGTTTGAGGCCGGCGGCATCTCCTCGCGTCATGGTCAGAAAAACGTGACCGTGTTCCGCACGTGTCCCAGAAGAGAGGGTCTCGGTGATATTTCAAGGGTTATTCACCGCATACGACGCGCATCCCCCTTACGAGTGCATACCACGTGCATAGGCCGCGCTTACGTGCCCGCATTTCTAGGACGACTACTTCCGGAATGGACGAGAGCATAGTAGAGAGGTTTTTGTACGACGGTTCGTCTTGCGATGTCGGGGAATGAAAAATTCGCAAAATTCTATGGCGACTCTCTCGAAGGAAAACGTCATTGTCTCGGTATTCCACGCACTTAGCCACATTATTATTAATTGGCTAAATACAGAACAGCATCTTCTTTAGAAGCTTAAGTAATTAAATATAAATCCCGAGTTTGAACTTTTCATTATCGAATTTTGCTTCTCAAGAAAAATTTTTGAGAAATGAAGTTTAAGTTAAGCAAGTTCAGAAAACTAAATTGAAAACTTGAGATGTTAAATAAAAAATAATTTATTAATACGTATGATTAAATTAATGCGGTACGTTTCGACTTTACTCAGCCATCATCAACCGCTAATGAACCGAAATGTAGATATACATACTTAATCAATTTTACTGTTTTTAATTAATTATGTGTACCTACATTTCGATTCATTAGCGGCTGATGATGACTGAGTAAAGTCGAAACCGCATTAATTTGATTATACGTGCTAATAATTAAGTTATTTTTTATCTAACATTTCAATCAAGTTTTTATCTAACAGCTCGTTTTCTGATTTTCTTAACTCTCTTTTGCTTAACTAATTTCGAGTTCAAATTAATAAAGTTTGAAATCTTTAATGAAAAGTCCCGATTTTCCTCCCAATATAAAAAGGTTCAATAACACAGTTAAGATTTTCAGATTTATTTGAAAAATGATCGCCTTGATGCGCACTATGCGGATTAATACGGTTTATACGTGCCGCCCTGTCCCACCTGAACCTTTCATCGTACAGTTCTCGGCATTTACTCGCAGCGCACCGACGGCGCACCGCAAATTTTTCAGAAAACCGAGTCGCGCAATAACGGCTGACGCTAACGTCCGGCTAATGTACGCTTTCGGCGGTATAAAAAAAAGGAACCAAGTCTAGGTGCGTCGAATTTTTCGCCTTTTCGACACGACCGTTCTTCGTTATGCAATTTCGTGATTTTCGGCTGCGTCGTCGCGGAAACACGAGAGCGAAATGCGCGTTTCTGGATAAAATGCATGATTAAATTAACTCGGCATAACGCCCGTCTATTAGAGGAATGTAGAACGGGATGATGCATTCTTACCTTATAATTACGGCGACACGTTAGCCGAAGTACGGAGACCAACTTATGAACGCCGATGGAACCCGCAGCTTTACGAGCAGCTTGTAAAAGCCCCGACCGGGCTTTTATCATCGATCCGCCTATTATTCCCATCGTATCGATGTAAGCTGAAACAGAAACGATGACAGATTGATGACAATATAAATATGTTCTAGAAACAATCCATATAAACAAAATTTAAAACCTTTGTCAATCTTTCAATTTGGATTTTACTTTATCCTTTTTTTAAATATTAAATTTTAATCTATCTTCCCGTTTGCGTGCATAGCATATAAGAAAATTAAACGCATACATAATTTATCTGTTATTCAGAAAAGTTTGTAAAAACAGTTTTCCAACAGTTCCATATCAAATCAATCAATTGTTTTGATTAAGGCAACATTATTGAAACCATCATTTGATATTTTTGAAAAATGTTTGTTATTATCGCATAAATAATCAATATTATGCGAAGTTTTCCATGATATTTTGAGCGATATGAATGTAAAACTGAAAATGAATATAAAATGATATTTTATGATTTAAAAAAACGTAAAACTGGTTTCCTACAATATTTTTTCTGAATCTCGTGAATATTTACATTCTCTAATTAATTACGCATTCATGTTAATGCACTTCACGAATCACATTAGTAGATTACTACGAATAGATTATAAATTTTCCTATTTTATTAGGTAACATCAAAAAATACAGCTGAAAAAAATGCTATGAGAAAAGATATGAAGAGATCCTTTGATAAAACTCGCAAAAGCTGTATGCTTTGCGAGACGAGATGAGTTTGAAAGGCTGCTACACTGTAACCATCTTATCTTGATGTAATAAAGCAATTTTGGAATTTAAATACATTCGCCAACCATTGCCATTGAAAGCGTGCACGCAAATCCACTATGTCTGACCGTATACCACCAGAAACAAATCACGGGATCATTCGGATTTCTGCGTTATTCGCAGCACACGGATATCCGATTATAAAACTGTCGGCAATCACGTTTCTTCATTATACTCGTTTTTCGGACGCGAGCGGGGAAAATACCCAAAATAAACGCTCACGTCGTACGGCTTGATAGAAACGCGAGACGAGATCGATATACAACCGTACCGTGCCGTGCCACACACCATGGAAAGAACTCGAAACCAGCAGCGACATTGCAGCGTAAATAATTGAAACCACGAAATGGATACGTCAGTCGGCGTGATTTACATGAATGTTTGATATGTTGTCGCCCGCTCGAAATCTGAGACGCGACCGCTAAACGTTTTCTCTCCTCTGTTACGGAGCGTCTTTTGGGATTTCACACAGGAATATATCTTTTGTGTCTGCGCGCACAAAGATTATATATTATATGGAAAGTATTATAGAAAATGGAAAGAGAATATTATTTTCTCATATCATGCTATTTCATTATAAGTACGTTGCCTTATTTAATCCTTCTGGTACAATATGTAAAAGGATACCCAATCATCTTTTGATCTTTTTCATTTATTTAAAATGGTTAAAAAAAGTCTCTAAAAATTCATGAACATATTTTCACATGTCTAGACAAATGTCTCGACTTCTTTTCAGAAAAGAATAAAATATAGTATAATTTAATTATCTTCAAAATTTCGAGAAACTTTCATAAAAGTCGGTCGGGCAAGAAATATCCATGATTGAGGGTCTCAAGATTTAATGTTACTGACCAATTTTTTTAAACAAAATATATTCTTATTAATATCTATTATCCAGTTAATGTAAACCTTCTTTAATCTAACTTGTCGTACACTAATGTTAGAATAATGTTTTTCACAATGAATTTTTGCTGCAACGAAATCTTACGTACGAAGCTGTAATTTTGCAAGTAGTGTCACATAGTTGATTTGTACTTTGCAATAACTCTGTTACAATAACTTTGTGTCATGTGGCGAAGGCGACACCGACGTGTAAATAATTGAGACCGTGAGACGGATGTATCATGCATGATGCAGTAAAAATTTAACTAGTCGCCATTCTGCCGATTCGTCTCAGTCGCGATATTTCAAAATCTGCGATTGCGCATAAGTATCTTTTCCGGTTGAAATTGCGTTTTTCAGTACCATTGTAGCCTAAAGAAACAAGTACGAGAAAGCAAGGAAAGAACGGTTGTATCGGAGAGAAATGGGAGGATATAGCACGGATTTGCATATCATTTTACAAATTCCGAATAATGCTGTCTTCCCAACATCTCGCGCTCTACTCCGCGAAATTTGTAAGCACAATCGTGTATCTACAAAACTGTAAATGCACTGAAAAGTATAAATTTCCAAGCAAATGTTTCCATATTCATTTCTGATAAAAATGTATAAATAAATACAAATTATTGTTACTAATATTATTATCTTTCCTTTCGCCAAACACATCATTTAACTTTTAGCTAATAAATAGAACATGGATTTACTAATGCTTCCTTCCGTTTATACAGTTACAAATATAACTATCAATAAAGAAGTAGATACGATACAATAAACTTTGTTATCGGTGACAAGATTTACAAACGTCATCTAGAATGGCATCCTAGTGATGTTCGATAATATAAGCGATTGACGAGACGAACGATATCGCGCTTTCACATTAGATTCCTAGTTGACATCAGGGAGAAAGTCGTAATAATTCAACGAGACCGTTCATCCAATCTCCTCGGTTAACCGAAAAAGGGAATACGGGACGAAGAGATTTGACGCCTCCGGGGAGACACGGACTTCCTTTTTGCTAGATTTTGCTGTATGGAATCACGCGCGAAAAGGGACTCGGGTCGGATCAGACCGATGAAATACAACCCAACGGAGAAAACGACTCTACTTACGCTCCGGCGTCGGTTGTTATTAAAATACGACGTTTCGTACGTGGTCCATTAGCCGCATCATACACGGAAAATAAAAATTTTAGAAAAACAACTGCCTTAACTGATCATGGTATACTAAAACTGTTTGCTATTGTAACTATAAATTTATAAACTATAGCAAAATGGTTTGTGTGTGTGTGCTCTTGCTTCTAATACATAACTAAAATAGCAAGACATGCATGTCTTTTAGGATCATATCGTATAGCAACATAAAAGTAATTTATCGCTTGATACTAATGTAGCTACCTTACATATTTAGCTACAAGGTATATTTTGGATATAGCAAATATGTAAGGTTAGGTAGCTAAACTCTTTCAACTAAATAATATATAAGTATCACGGCTAAGATATTAACCGTCTATATATTACTACTGCAATTTAGTTACCACATGCAGTTTTTAGCAACTATTTTTTTCCGTGTAAGAACAGAGTAGAGCTCAGTGACTCGAATCCCATCCTGCTCGCTGAAGAAGTTGCGCCAGTCTTTTAGGTAGTACCGCATGAAAAGCGGTGCGTCGAGTACTTAAGAAAATGAGAACTTTAATCATCGCGCAGTTCGTACCTAGTTCCTTTTCGGAGGCAACGTTCCTTTCTTTTCCCGAGAACATTCGCAAGTTCTCGAGGTGAAATCGTAACAAAAACTATATGCTATAACCATAAATTCTTCAACCGGCCGGATCAGGAGTTTATCCTATAATATTTGATTGACGACATGTAGGACGACAGCGATGTGAAACGTATCCATCATAGTGAGAAATCGAAATTCTATATCATTCATGAAAAAATAGATTCATATAGAGGAAAGTCGCCAATACTAACCTTCCCTTCCTAAAGCTTATTTCTCGAAAACTAGACATGACTGTATTAATACTGATAAAAACATAATCTGTTTAGATAATTAAAGAAATAGAAATAGAAATCCATAATTTATACGTAGCTATTTTTTCTGTATAAAATTCGCTAAAAACGAAATCTTGAAAAATAAAAATGAAATTTGCATGTTTTCCTCTTGCAAATTGCATAGTTGAAACAATAATGATAATATTAATAATATTAGATCATTTTACATATTTTCCTAAAACTATTTCGTTTATATTTTTCTTTTTCTACCTGTAATGCAGTTACAATATTGACATTTCGGAATTTTTTCATGTTTTCTTTAATACCTTAAGTTAAGAAAAATAGGACGCGACAGATCCACTAATAAGGTTCCAAAAAAATGTTGGAGAGTTCAATTCTAGCTTTTTTATTTTATAAACTTTGTTGTTTAATATATAAAAATATATTTTATTACTTAGTTTATCAATTTATTTTATACAACTCCTACTTTAGGAAGTCATTAAACATTTATTGTTGATAAAATCGTGTCATGTGTGATTGAAAAGTAAAGATATGTCAAGCTTTTTTGCACAGCGAAAAATATAACTGTTTTCCAATTTCTTGATGTAGACATCACATCTCGATTCGCTGAGTCTCAAATAAACATATTACGTTCCATATGAGAACTGATGACCTAACAAGAGAATTTTACGAGTGATCGATCATAAAACATCATTATTGAGATTCGACGTCATCCAGAAAGCGACAATATCTCGACGTTTCTCTTTTTATGATTGACAGTGCAAATAATTCATCTTTCGCGATACATTTCACATAAACAAACACACATTACGTTTCTCTACTATATTTCTCGCAAAATTATAATACGCTCGAATTTGATTTAATTTAGCTTCATTTAATCTTACAAAAATTATTTATATATTTTCCAAAAATTTATATGTTTTCCAAATTAATTATTTTCCACGATTTTTTATGCGTGAAGAAATAGGAGAAAATTGCTGCATGCGTATCAGTTACTTAAATCGTATCTCACTAAATCTTTTATATTTTTAATTAATACAAGCAATATTTAGCAACAATATGAAATAAATAATAAATGAGTAATATAGACAAAAATTTAATAAGTACAGTGTTGTGCGTGCAATATTTTTATAAAATTTATCGACTTTCCTAAATCGTACCATCATAAATTTTATTAAAATAAATGATATTAATATAAAATTGATAAATGATAATAAGAAAACTAATAATTGATACGAATAAAAATATGTCAATTCCAAAAATAAATTCAAGCCAGTTTATCACGATATTATTATTTTCATTATTATTATTTATTATTTGATCATTTTTCGATAAATTATTAATAAAATAAGTATTAGTTTATAATTCCTTCTATTTTTAATTATTTTATAATAAATTCGATACTTTCAAAAACAAAATGGTTCAAGAGATCCACGAGTACGATCGGATTTAGTCGACCAGTTATCTAAAATGTATCTTTTGCAGCAGGTTGCAAAAAAGCTCATAATAAATTGATTTGTTATTGAAAGGTTAAACATTGTAATAATAGATGTCCGAAATATTAAGTTACAATTTTCAATCTTCATTTGCATATAAATCAATACCAAATAAAACATGTAATAAAAATTTAAATGATACGCTTTCGGTAACTCTCCCTTAATAATAACTTCTTTCGTGTCAATTAAAATCTACATACTATATCGCATGAACGAATATTCAATTCTTCGATATGAAATCTAAATATCGTAACACTCTGATTTTTTGCGACTCATCTAAAGATTGTTAAAAGAAGAGCGAACAATCTTTCCGCCGCGCCTTCCTCGAATCTCGCATTCTCTACCCTAGCGAACTCTAGCGAACCATTAGTATCTGTCAGGAAACATACAGAGAAACGAGCTAAGGATGCAGGAAACAAGACGAGGATGTAGAAGGAAGACGGAGATAGGGAAGAATGAAGAAAGGGAGCAGAAACATCTCGCGCTCGTAATATCCAGCCGTCTCTAGGATACAATGAAAGTTTGGACGAGACGCGCGCGGTCCGTCCGCCGCCCCTGCTCTTATTCTTTTTTTCAGCCACGCTATTTGTCTCCGGACTTCTTCTTCATCCTCTTCTTGTGTCAGAAAAACGGCAGGCATGACGGCCAAGGACACGGCTTGTTCGGGTAATGTACGAAAAGCGCTTGTTCACATCCTTTCGTGGCGGCGTATAACGCCATTCGAATAGAATTGCGACTGGACGAAAGAGAGGAGCAAATCTAAACGCGAGAAAGGGATGGGGGTTTGCTTAGTTCTGCAGATTGGAAAAACGAAAAAAGATGAAAATTGTTTGACAACAAATACAGTATATTGTTTAGGATCAATGAATTGCGAATTTCGCTGCATTCCACTGAATTTCTAATCATTTACAAGATGTTCTTATTCAGAAAAGAAAAGTTTTGTAAAAAAAAAAAAACATTAACAAATAAATCCGTAAAAAGATTAGAATTTGTGATAATCGGATAATCAAATATTTCTTCATTCTAGAATTTTTCTAGTTTTTATGTCTTATGAACAATATAGATTCATGTATTTTTTAAAACAAAATTATAATAATTATTATCATTACATAATTATTATTATATTCAAACGTTTTATGTTATTTTCAATAACTGATCAACACCCGTAATATCAGCACATGTAGCACAAAAATTCTTGCTCAAAATGTAATTGCTCATACGTTCCTTTTTGTGCCGATAATTCGCTATCTTTCGATATCGAACAAAGCATTAAAGACATGCATCTTGCATGTCAATATCTCGTCGAGATTCGTCATTCCTTCTTCTAACGATATCCTCGTTTCTGTCTGGCATGTCGAGATTCGCATACTTGCTTTTATCTTGACGTGCAGAAAGTGAGTGGCAGGCGGTGAATAAGCGAACGAGTCAAAAATAGGAAAAGAACTGTTCCAAAAAGAAAGCAGAAAAGTATGATGATGAAGCGGGGAACGAAGTAAAGAATGGTAACGAAGATTGGAATTGTAAGATAGGGTTATGCAGTGGGTATTTTCAGCGGAAAAATCGGAGATTTGAAACGGATTTTCAGGAATCATATTTAGCAAACGAACAAAAAAATGACAATTATGTATTTGCGTAAATTATTTTGGGCTAAACTCGCCGTTGTGCTCAGGAAGTTTGAAATTTCATCGTTTACACAAAATCCAAAATTCGCTTTAGTTGGTAAAGCTTATTTAGTAAAATGAAGCAACTTTCAAATTGAATGCAAAATTATCTAATTGCGAAACAAATATCTATTCAAATAAAAAATATTTTTTTAACAGTTTGTTGGCGCGATTACTGAAAAAAGATTGCGTGAAAATAGAGAAGTTTTCTAATTTAACTCTCTTCCTCTGCCGTACTCATTTGAAGTTTTAATGGATACGTTCCAATATATTATTTCTCGTACTATCGTACCGTGAACCGATGGAATTAAATTCAATGATTACACCTCATTCTGCGCATGCTTTTAATAAACTAAATCGCACATTTGAAAATTATATCCTGAAATTACGTATTTTTATTCTCTTTCAATCCATATAATAAAGTGCAAAAGAAACGGAGAAAAATTTCTATTGATATTTTATACAAAACTTATTCGAGCAGATGTAATAGTTTCATTCGATGCCTTATCATTAATCTGAAATTCTATTATCAGTCGCGCTCAACGAAAATATCACTTTTTCCAAAAAGTTGTACCAAATTCACAAAACGGCATCATCGATTCCCAACGTGACCCAACGGCGCGAAAACGCGAAAACCTTCTGACCTGGTTCCCTCGCAGGTGCCATATCCGTTTTCGTTCGTGGCACATCCTTTCCGTGAAATTGGTTTTTTTTTTTTCGAGTGGCGTTGATGTCATCTTCGATCGATGGCAGAAGTGTCGACTTGCGTCGCTGCGTCGAAATACTCTTCAACGGATTTATCCGTTGGAATTTTGATAACGACTATTTTCGAAAGCGACTCACGGGAATTTTTATGAGTTCTACTGGAAAATCCGAAGGCGGGCGCATTTATCTTTGACGCTTCTCGGCACACTCTGCATTCGAGGGGACAGATTCGGAACACGGGCGAGCTCGAAATAGTTTACGATACATTATTTGCAGTTAGACAGCGAATTTGCATCACGTTCTACCACGATGCCTAGTCTAATGCTTTCAGTGTAATCAATAACACTCTGGTAACTATAATTATACACTTCACGTTATTAACAGCATAATGCGAGCCACGTAACAATTCGTATAAGCATCGAACATCAATTCCTATCCGCTGTTCGATTCGCAACACGCTGCTATAGCTCGTGGTCAGACACGCGTGTCTAATCGAATATGTTGTTAATTGTGTCATCGAAAACGCGGTTCCACACTGGCTCTGTTACAGCCCGATACAGTCGGGGGCGTAAAATGAATCTAGCAGAGCAAACAAAGTTTAATTGACCAATCTGTGTTCGCACGTAAATTTCAGAAACGTCATTACAAAAAAAAAATAAAAATGTATGTATAAAAAATATTACCGATTTTAGTTTTATTTGCAAGTGCGATCGGAGAGCAAAATAAACTGTAAATGTTTTATAAATATTCGGAATGAAATTTGTTGTTGAAATGAAAAACTCGACGGGAGAGGATTTGGTATGCAAGAGCTCGACGGAGAACAGGGCGTTTCTACGAGCCCTATAATCGCTTCTCTAATTACAGTAGAAGCGGCGCGCGTGTGTGCGGCGGCCGCAACAGTTCGGCGTGCTAGCATGAAAATTTTGATGCACCGTAACTATCCGAATTATCATGTAAATGGCATTCTCCGGGCTCCGCGCGTTGTGTTTTCGCCCAGTCGCGGCTCCTTGCGACAGTGATTTATGCACGAGGTACAGCCGGCAGGTAGGCGCGCGTGTGCGCACGCGGATGTTAGCATTCAACGTTCGTGCCAAAACGCACACGCGTGCAGCACATATGCCGTCCTTCGCACGAGTTCCGCGGCACCGCGGATATGTACAGCCGCTCGCACTACCGCACAGGTACACGAGGGTAATTGTTTCATTTACGAGTAGATTCAGATGCTTTTAAACCAGCCGCGACGTCGGTGCATCGCAAATTACGACCGCTCACCGCAAAATAATCTCGGCCACGCTCGCGGGCCGCCCCTCTCACCGGCGCCAGCCGGTGGTTGCTTACAGTTCTGATACTTACGCAGTTTGCCGCGGACGCGAGCACGTTAAGAGATTACGGATGAATTAAGCTGGTCAGACAAAAGAAGCGGATAAGGGTGAAATACGTGTTGCAATTAAACAAGGCGGACTCGATTACGCGCAGCCACGGATTGCGGTGGAAAACGCGCGATTGCAGTCGATGCGTTTTTATATTTGCACGAGGGAATATGATTTTTTTTTGCGACCGTTATGTCTGCGACAATTGCTGTATCTATGTCGAGGTAACTGTGTTCAAAAACGCGAATGGTTTGGCAAAAAAAAAAGATGCAGTGGCGCTCATCGCGAGCAAAATTTAAAAAAATACTATTATTTTATTAACCCTTGAGATACCATCATGAATATTTCGTGGCTGACTGATTTTTATATTATTATTAGTTTCTTGAAATTTTAAAGGCGATTAAATTATACATTTCTTTTCCAAAATAAAGTACAGATATTTGTTCTAGAAACTTGAAAGTATGTTCATGAATTTTCAGAGATTCTTCGAATCACTTTAGATAGATGAAAAAGTGATGAGACGTGAGATACCTATGATAGTATCAAGAAGGTACCTTTTTTTACATGATATCTATTTTTTACATGATGTCTGAAAAGGATTAAAATAAACAGTTGAATTTTTTACAAAACGCTTGCAAGAAAGAAAGATAGACCGGCTATAAATAGCTACCAGCTAAAGTGAAATTACAAAACTCATAGTACTGTAATTTGTTGTTTGCTGCCTGACTTACAGTGCAATAAACCACGAACGTGACGCGGTTCGCCAGGGATCAGCGAACTAGAAGATAAGCAATTAACACAATGAAGTAATTAAAAACGTTGCTACGGTATCAGACAGACACGTCACGTCGTTGATAAAGAATAAGCTACCCAGAATTACAAATGTTATCAAATATGAAACTTAATTGGCTTCTAGTATCTATTTTTCCGAGAACATAGCAGCATTTAGCATTAATTAGATAAGACAATTAAAAGAGATTGCAAAAGTTACTTCTAAAATTAAAAACAGAAAATTTGTTGTTGAAAACGAGATAAAATTTTAAACTCTGTTTAGCAGAAATAGAAGACAGACGTGAGAATTAATATTTTATAATTGGCCGGATTATTTTTACCTTCTATAGATTTGATTAGTTTAAATATGCCAATAAAATGCATTAAACAGGGAATGGTTTGACGTTTTAAAAGGTAAAAAAGCAATTAAAATCTTTCGATAACTTAATTAATTGCATTGTTGACGTGTTAATGGGCACCACTGGCCTTATACATCATCCGTGGGACAACGTATCGCTGCGTTCGTTGGAGAACGACTATAACACGGCCGCAAATTTATAACGGAATTAATATTAATTAATACACCCGGCCATAGATAACCGGACAAATTCCAGCGAACACGGCGCCAATTTCGCACTGTCAGCTTTCGACCATCTCTCATACTCGCACAAACTCGCGAAGAATAAGTTTCCTCTGTTTGTTGATTTTCCGCATTATCACTACGCAATTTTGTATGTCGATAGAATACGTTCTAGAATACGTTGAATGATAGTCCCCTTTATTAATCTTTTTACATAAAAATCTTTCATATACTATTTCAGGTAGACTTTAATTTATCCGTTTCAATTCTGCTTATACATGTTTCATGTATACGTCCACTGTGTGAATCCATTTTATTAATATTAAAACGATAAAACGCTTTCTCTGAATTATTTTTATCCTTTTAATTTTAAGCAACATAACATATCTATAACGTAGTTTGCACCACAATGTATTTAATTACTGTGTTTTCAATTAATGCGAACGAATCGGAATTGTGCGTCATTTTACCATTAAATAGCACGCTGGATCATGCCAACTATTTGAAATATTTACAATCTTTAAAAATGCCATCGCAATACTGTTATTAGTAAAAAATTCCGTGAATATTGGCTCATCAAATTCCTGAACGTGCGTCGAAAGTTTTATTCTTTATTTCTTATTTAATTCATGGAAGATTATTCCTTTGAAATATCGTAGACGCTACTTGAAATTTTCAAGATGGTGCAAATAACACACTTTGAAAAGATTTTGTATTTTATAATACCGCTTCATCGAAAATATAAGCGAGAACAAACTTAATTATTAAAGATTTTCCTTGAACCGGCTTTCTGGCGAAATTTATCAGAAAAGATCTCGGAAAGTTTCGAATCGTATAGAAGAAATACTGCGGTCACCTAAACTATCGATTCTATTCTTGAAGCTCTTTTGGAATGAAATTTCATTTTAGACAACGTTATAAATTAAGTATTCTTTCTCGATCAAATTGCATTAAATAATCGTCTATAGAAAGCATATATATTCCATTTATGCCAAAGAGAAAAACTTTAATAATTTGCAATCTAAATTTTCTTTTCTCACATTGCAAACTTGAATTTCTTATAACTAACATACGAGTTATAGCAATTAAGTGACAACGCAGAACGGTTTTGTTCCGGAAGCTTTCGCTTCGCTGTTAAATTTTTATTAAAAAATTGGATCTCCGCGATTTACTACGACCGTTACTTCGATAGTCGATTCCGAACCTTTTGAAATAGCTTGTATGGTATTTCCGTTAATCCGTGGTGGAGTGCATTAAGTCAGCAATAGTGCAACTCTATCATGCATGACCGATTATGGTTTACCAATAAGAGCTCGATATGTTCACGTTTAGGTGCATGTGACGTACGTGTTGTACGTTGTCCTACAAATGAACCATACCAAAGAATGTAAAATGCATGAAGGTATTTGTGCAGTACGCAATATGATGAATTCGAAATTCGCTGGAATACTGTTGCGCCAATAAATTCTAAATTTTTGTAACTATTCAATTCGTGCATTTTTCAGCACTGCCCAAATATTGTTATCCTTTCGTTGTAAAAACACGTACCTACAATCACGAAAAATTCAGCTTTAGAACTTTCTAGATATAAAACCTCTGTTACATCTCAATTAACAAATATATCCACAAATTTTTAATGAAATAGAACTGTACGGTTTTACAAAGAATAGCGTCAATTTTTACGACAATTTAAATGAAATGAAATTGTATTCTTATTTTTTTCGATAAAAGTTTCTTGTGACATAGAATTAATTAAATACATACGGAAAGAATGGTGTTGAAAGATCTAAAACTTCAATACAGATTTGAAAATAATTTTGATGACCATCAAAATAATAATTGTAGGAATTAAATATGATAAGCAAAACTGCAAAAAGTTTTGATATTCTAATAACTGATAATTTGAGCGTCCAACACAATTATTTTAATGCCTTAACAAAATTATTTTTAGATTTACATCTAGCTAAATTTTCAAACAGTAAAATCATTCATTTCGTGCACTTTTGTGACAATTTTTTCACATGCAGCGGAAAATATTACAAAGACTTTTACAAAGATACAACAGATTTTGAATAAATGTGCTAAAATTCTATTAGCAGCAAAACGTCGGACACTAAATCTTAACAAATCTCTTCGACTCCATTTGCCATTTATTTGCTCGATGTCACTGTCCACTATAAAAAAAAAAAAAAAATGTTACTCGAATATGTCACNTGTTACTCGAATATGTCACTTTTAAACTTTATACGTCTGTGCGTGTGTCGAATATCACTGTCGCGTTTATTTGATCTCCGATTAAAACGTTTGTCGCGCCGCTACACTACAAAAATATTTTGCGCGGGTAAATCACATTCAAGTGTAAGATTTCAAAGTATTTACCTGTGTGAATGGAGACTACACCCCTTTGCGTAAAAAAATAAAAAAGATAAAAATTCAGAAAACTGTAAACACAATAAAAGTGGTTTGTACAAAACCTGTACAAACCACTGTGTGTATGAGCATGTGTACGTCCATTTCACGATCTGTTAAAACTACTGCACTGTAAAAAGTTAACATTCATTTTTTTTATATTTAATGCATGTTTTTTCATTTATTGCAATTGATTGTGTGTATTTTTAATGAAAAGTAAATTGTCTCCCATTTAATACATCATTAATTGCAATGTTATTTATATTAGAAATTATTTAAAAAGGGAATGCATGTTATACAGTTATATTTGAATTCACATACTCATTAACTGAATCAATGTATCTCACGCGTTGCGTCAACATGTTGAATTTACATATTAATAATTAACGCCATGATTAAATTGCAAGCTTTGTGTACTAAAAACTATCTAAATTAGATTACATCAATAAACCTTTTAATTGTAATATTACTTGATTGCGAGAGTTATTAAAAGTCATGACGTTCAAAGTTACTGTCTCGAATCAATGATAATTGCTCGGTAAATGAATTTAACATAAATGCGATCGTAAATCCTCAAATATCTAACAAAAAGTCCTTACAGGTTCCATGTACGAAGATCGATATCGTTTTAACGAATAGAAATGGACTTGCTCTATCTGGTATCGATTAGGGGCATTCCACCCTTGATTACGCGATGTTTGATCAAAGGTAAAGTTGTGACACGCTGTCGATTGTATGCGAATCGATGAATCGACATATGCATTGCGCCGAAATAGATCGACGAGTGCACTACGTGTGCACACGCGTGGCCACGGTTGCGGCAAAGTGGCTGCATTCTGGATTGACTAGTGACTAGTGTATCCGCGCAGAATACCGTCGAGTGAAATTCCTTTCGCGTTCCCGTCGTCTTGCTATGCGCCGGACTTACGCTCAGTTTGAATACATTTCCACTACGCTCACGTCAAGTCGAACACGACAAATACACGGTCGCAATAATCGCGTTTACCTAATTTGACGACAATGGAAAAACTCCATTCCGGATTCGAGAACATTTTTAATTTGTGACCGCGCCAATTATTGTAATTAGCGCCAAGTTTTAATTCATTCATTATCGGCATTAATTGCTTCGAAACTGCACGCGATATCTCTCTTTAAGTGCATTAAGCGAATAGCTATTTAACGAGAAGTGCTCTTAGTACATAGATGTTAATTGCCTCGCTTTATAACCCGTATTTACTGAGGTGTGGAACATATTAGAGCGATTATTGCAACAGATAAAGGGACGTAAAACCTACAATGAACCAATCTTGTCCCGAGATATAATAACCGGTCAATTAATAATTACGTTTCCTCGGGAGATCGTACAGATGAACCAAAAAAGCGTCCTCGCGCGGACCGGGAGGTGAGGCGCCGAGAAGCTCGAACGTGAAATCCAATATCCAATCTGCGTTTTTCCTAACGACACTGTCGGACGAGCTGTGCGAGGGAGGCGCGTAAAACAGCACACGACTGGACGAGCGCCAACTTGGAAATAAAAATCGCCAATCCCGTTCGTTAACGCTATCGACATTTTTATGTCCCGCTGCGCCCCGTGTTAGCCCGGGTCTCGGTAGAGACGAAAAATCGGGACGGGACTTTCCGACGAACGCACTCAGCGCGGCGGGTCGTGATCGACAAAAAAATGTAGAATCCACCAACGCAGTTGAGCTTTGTTTGTTTCATACGTTGCCCGCCCGCGACCGAGTCCGATGATTACGCGACGGAAGAATTTTGTTGTCCCGAAAAAGTTTCGGTGTTAGCAAGCTTATGGAATCTGGAGAGCGCGCGAACGAGGAACAATCGCGCAACGCGCGAGAATAGCATGTCGTGACACTTGCCGAGACACCTACAAAATGCAAAACGTATAAAAATGCTCCTACAATTCGTTGTTATCTTATTCATTAGCGCCGCTAGTATAAAATGCAAAGCACAACAGATTGCATTATGCCCGTATTACTATTCACGATGTAATATCGTTACACATATAATTATGTTTTTCGTATATATTAATTTCATACTGCGAAGATAACAAGTTAATTAAATGCGACAGTTCTCTACGCAAATGAAATGCACGCACATATCCAAAACATATCCAAAGCTAATATATATTCCCGATACACCGAACTATTCCAACTTTGGCATCCGTTGCACATTATATATGTTATTACGGACAATGCATACTTTCCAGGCATGTGTGCGATAGCACCATCGAGATTATTAAAATCATCACGTATTGAAATACCATCGTCGACTGACCGCAATTGTGCTACGACTATTCATGCACTTAGCACCTCGTTATTGACGAGTGTTTCGTCAATAACGTATCAGCAATGGAAGCTCATCATATTTCCTTGTCTACACATCATCGCAATGTACATAAACGTTATAAATAACGTATTATTGGCGCTTCACGCGCGTAGCATTTATTCGACTTTGTGTTACATTACGCGCGCGATTTCTTGCCTATCGAAAAAAAGTAGCTCTCGATGGGAGATCCGCTACCGAGAAGGGTAATCACTGCTGTTCCGGACATCGAAACGAGTTTAAAAAAAATCGAGCGGAAACGAAAGAGAGCCGCGTACGTCCCGCAAATACCGGGAAAATAATATGCGAGCGCGGGCCGGAAGCGCATTGAGGCCGTCGCCCCACGGCTTATTGGACGTGAGTATACTCGCGAAAGGTTGTCGACGCACGTAAATCCGCTCTCTATCGGTGCTAATAAATCCGCCGAACTTTCGCCATTACTTGGAATAACTGCCGTTTCGCCGTGCGCCAAGCTCCAAGGATCGGAAAGATTATAAACCTCCCGTTAGTATATTAAAATATACATTCAGATTTTAGCTCGTTGACAATCTAATTGTAGCGTCCAAACTTATACTGCGACGGCGATAAATCCGTCCAACTTGTAATGTCGACTTGTCCGACTGACCTCGCGTCATATGGACAACTGCATCTACATTTTACATCGCAGATTTACATCGCGTGCATCACCGTTGTACATGTGCACGGTACTGTAATCGTCGTAAGGTCGATTTGACTAAATTTGAACTGTACGCGTGATGAGTTCAAGCGTTCTTCGTCGATTGCTTGGAATAATGCATGCCGCAACAACGCGAATTGCAGTGACCGCCCGTTAGTCCAGTACACGACTTCCGGTCGGTATTCATGCACGTCTGGATTGATTGCTGATTCCTAATTGCTCCTAAAGTTGCTCCACGCGTTTCAACAGCAAGTCCAAGAAGTTATGGTCGCCCGGCTGTGTTTACGGAGGCTTGACGTGACGCGGGATACGCTATACTGACTGTCTGGCGTTAACTAACTAACCGTTGTATCATCAGCCGGCTACAATCCTCCGAAGATATCTGTTCTTGCCAATTAGTCGAGTTAGAATTGTGGCCTCAATCAAAGTCGGACGGCGCGCGCAGTTCTACTTGGGTGAACGCCTATACATCATACATTCTCGAGCAGCTAGCATTCGGACAGGCAAATACGAAGAATAATATGCGGCCGCAATCGTCACCTAACTAGGAGCGTCATAAATATCAGTATAATGAAGAAAGTAATAATTTTCCACACAAAAAAATTTTACAAAAAGTATATTCTAATGTTTGCAGATCTCAACTTTTTAAAGACGATAAAATGTTGCATATAAAGAATATCTTTTATAAGAAATTAATACGTTTTCCCACTACATTTCTAAATTTTTAATGAATTACATTTACTACATTTAGTACTTTAATTTTTCACGCATGGGTTTCGGGAACGTGGAAACAAGTGACAAGAATTACAAGGCAGACAACCTATTGTGTCTGCTGAGTACACCAAAGTTACAGGAGAAAGGGATAGAAGTTGTTTTGAGTTATACTTTGAGTTCCAGGATCGTCGAGTTAGCGCGTGTGTGGTAACACCAACGACGGTTGTTTGTAATTTACCGTGAATTTGCACTGTAAAATATTCAAACTTCGTTATCTTGTCATGACATTCACTTCCTTCACGTACTTCCTTTGTATGCCGAGCGAAACAGATTGTCTTATAACAATTTATTATGGAAATTCGAACGTTTAAGGCAAACACTGCTCTTGGTATTTGTCGACCCGGTTTTAAAAGTAATGCCATTACGCTCGACCATGTCACTGCATTTTTCATGCTAGCGTGAAAATTATAGTTTAACCATGATAACACAATTCCATTAGCAAGTTGACATTACTGCGATATAATTCATTGTTAATGTGGCAGTAAAGAATTGATATGTTGAAATGAATTTTCCAACTAAATTTAGAATTTGCACTAGTGGTTACGTAAGATAAAAGAGGGATGCGTTTCTTTTTAAATAAAATTTTTCTATATATTTTATATTAAGTAATGAAAATCGCAACGAGAAAAATTATACGTATTCTAAGATATCGTTATATTTGCAATTTAAAAAAATTGCCTAATATACGAAATCCTTCTAACGTTTTCCACGTTAAGCACGATATTTAGATTGAAGACCTATCAAAAGTTGCTTGGAATAATCAAAGAATAAATGATACTAACTTGAATGCATCTCTAGGGAACATCGCTTCGTCTTACTTAGAAGAGGAAAATATTCGAATTGTTCGAAGGGATGAAAAGAATTTCTTAACGCGAGTTCAAGAAGGGTCAGAATGCAGCCAAGTCACTCTTTAAAGTCACTGTGTACAGTGGATTAAATCCAATTCTGTCGATTCCTGACTTCCAACTGTGCGCGCGTCGAAGCTATGGCGATTGAATTTCCCTAGAAAAACTTTGCGCGCGAAAAACACGACTTTCCGATGGAGGAATACTGGCAGCTGGCGAAACAGATTTGGAGTGAATAACGCGACGTAGAACGAGATCGAAAAGTAATTCTACCGGCTGCAGCGAACGGAAAAATAAGGAGAACATCGCGAACAGCGATGACAATTAGCACTTCTTACTTCTCGAGACATTGTCACGTTGGAACAGCGGAGTTTCACGTACGGGTCATACCTCAAACTAACTTAGGGTTAAGAAAGTCGAGCAAAACCTCTGTTTCTTTCTAGAAATGTCTCATGATTCCGACGAGGGTACACGACGAGGGTAAGAAGGAGAGCGCGTGGGTGGACGACGGTAAGAATCGTGTAAGGAGACGAGCGCGGGTGGAGCAGAAAGCAGAAGAAGAATAAGAAGAGAAATAAGAAAAGCGGCTGGAACCGCCGTGGGATCCCCGTAGCGATTTGTTCGCGGGGTTTGATTTATAAGTCTGTGAGAGCCGCCGTGGGACGCGGGAGGGGGTATGCCTACACTCTCACCAACGTTTCTTCGTTCGCCGTCAGTGGAAGAAGAACCGAAGGGGCTGGCGAGAGAGCTCGGCGAGGGATGAAAAAGGAGGAACGGAAGAAGCGCGGGTAACAGAGGAGTTTCGGAACGATCGCCGGCCCGTGGCTTCACTTACGGATGATGCATTGCTCCGTAGTCGACTTCAGGCACAGAAGGATGGAACCGCGGTAATGGATTCGAAATGGCTGGAAATAGTCGGCCGCTGTCACCGAGCCACCCCTTTCTGTCTCTCTTTCTCTTTTTTTCCCCGCTCTCGCTCGCTATCTCTATCTCCTTTAGCTATTTGTATCTTCTTTCATCCCTTGTTCGAAACTCACGGCACGCGATATACTCCTTCAAAGACAGACCGGCGCGCATGGAACTTCACAAGATTCTCGTCTATTTTTTGCGCGTCTGAACTTTCGCTCGCACAGGCGAGACTGCGATACGTTCAAAAAGCAGACCGTTCGCCGCACAGAATATTTCATTGAATATATCGCGCGGTACAATGATTGATCTGAAGCTTTCATACTTTCAGATTGATTGAATTGCTAGTTATACACCGTTTTTCGTTCGCTATTGAGAACGCGATATTATGAAATTGATGATTAAACACAGAATTGGCGTCAAAAACGTTTCTTCGGAGACGCACGGGATAAAAGACGCTCACTAACAATTCGCACCCTTTTCTATACTCTAACGCATTTTGCGACCACGGAGTACCACAAATCTTAACACGTACGATGCAGTTGTGGAAGCTCTTTTAGGGTGCCTGTGATATCCATCGTCGAACGGAGGAGGAATTGTGATTCTAGTAGGCAATCCCCTCCGTGCGCTGAATAACGGCCTAACCGACAACATAGTAAAAGAGTATGCTATAGAAAAAAAAGCCGCGCCTGAGATAGCTTCTCGAGGGAAAATATTTCTTGAAAAAGATCTTCGCGTTCCTCTAAAGACATAACATATTGCACTAATCAAATTCTGTAATATGAGTGTATTCCTTTATGAAAGTTCAATATTTTCTTTTGCAATTATTTTGATAGAGTCTTCTTTTAATCCTTGTTGAACAAATCTTAATTAAAGTTGTATTTCTTTTAATATTTTGATTGAAAGTTAATATGCACATATTTAAGTACAAAATTGATTCAATAATTAACAACTACATTAATGTCTTAGCACAATAATCGTTGCGGCCGATTATATTTTAATGACAATATTTTAAATTCACTGTCTCTTGAAGTAGAAAATATTTAATGCGTAATCTTTTAATGTAAAATCCTTAAGTATCATTATCTATTTACCGAAGAGAATTCCTACCTTAAATTTTGAACAGCGCACTCAGTAGTGGATGCGTCACGTAATACATTATGATATAAGTTTACGCGAAAGTGTGCGACACAAGAGTTCGCGCTGATCTTTTAAATTGATAGTGACATGGATGTTCGACGTGTCGCCTGATTCCGTGGATACTGGAACGTCCGTATCGCGTGACTTGAATTCCGAATGACATATGGAAGCCGATACATCGATGTCTTTCACCCTCCTCTGCCCTTTCTTTCTTTTCGTCTACGCCGCTTCCGTCTACCCCCCCTATCGTAGACACGAGCGTGTGAAGCGAATCAATTTAGCTCGGTCAGCATAGATTCCCCGTCAAGATGAGTTACGCCCGTCCATGAGCAAGTTATGGCTAGACAGACGCAAAACTGTTTCAGAAATTCTGAAATGTACACGTACACTGAAATGTACTACACACTGTAGTATCGAATTTCTGAAATTCTCTTCACCCTCAGTGTAACATAATATTCCATTAAATATAACCCCCTGCAGCAAAACGATCAGTCCATTATTTCGACATTACTTTATATTGATAGAAAATAGATAGCATTCGCTCTGATACGTAACGCTTTTTAGAATTCATTTTAACGCGTGGATATCTACAAGCATATTGCAAATAATTTATGAAATCTTGTGACGATGTTTGCGCGGTATGTGGACGTATGGATATAAAAGTCAAACGAATTGTTGATTATATTATCTTACTATATCAGTTATTTTGCATTATGATAAAGTACATATTAAATATTTAAAGATTAAGTATTTTGATTCTGGAGCAGCCAGAATTTCGTTCATTTGAACATATAAACTATCGAACGTTTAAACTATCGGAATTTGGAGAGATGTATCGTTAGAAACGATTTAAGCTCTTCGACTAGTTAGTCACGAATTAGAGATTCCGAATTTAATCGTGGATTACCGCAGAGTCAGTTTCACGAAATGCCCGGTGTATCTGCCAAAAGCGGCAAGTTCCCCTAGCGAACTACATTTCCAGATCCTTTGCCTTTGATGAAAGGCAACCAAATTGATGTGTTAAATTTCGCATAATGTGAACTACGATATATTGATCTTTTAAAGTATTGTAGATTAAGCATTTCATCATCATCACAGCCATAATCCTCATTGCATATGTATAAATTAAACATAATATTCTCTAAAATATGTTTTAATATATGCTTAAATTTATTTAATTGTAGATGCAGATAAATATGTATATCGGTAATATTTACAAAAGAACACAACAAGGAATCTTTCTCTAAATTTAATAAACTGGATATGTTAAAGTAGAGATAAAAATATAAAAGACATGTATTTTTTATAAGTACGCTCTCGTACTTTGAGATGAACAACTCCTTTGCAAAATTCGGTTATTTTCTTTTGAAACAAACATCGTTAAAACTATTAAAAAAAACTGTAAAAGATACTAAAAAAAGAATTTTTAAATAAAAGTAAAGGTTTTAAGAGTATTTCATAATATCTAATGATAAATTTTATTTTTATTTTATTTTCATTAAAAAAAATTATTTTTATCATTATTACAAAAAACTTTTGAAACCTTTCAATTTTTATTTAAACAAATTTTGTTCCTTACCTGTTACAGTTTCAATTACACTTGCTTCGAAAGAAAATAACCAATTATTTTCAAAGAGGTGTTTTATCACTTTAACGCGTGAGAACGCACTTATAAAAAAATACATGTTCTTATTTTTGTTTATATTTTAATATATTCAAAGCTTATTAAAATCGAAAGGAGACTTGGTTCCCTTGTTAGTTTAACGCGATGCTTATTGATTACACGAGTCATTATTTTCGCGTTGCAAACATTTCGTTATTTCTTGGCAAGAAATTTCGCAAAAAAAATTCCATTCCCAACAAATTCGTCGAAGAACCACAGGCGCCGTAACTTCTTGGCAACGTTTAACGATCACTATGCGTTCGACATGGCCATTCGCTCCGCGTTTGCGAGGGCAAACAATCATTGACACGATCAGGCGTAAGTAATTGTTCCGCGAGTTCGCTTTATACCGCGAGCAAAACTCTCGCGCGACCGATACGCGAAAAATACAAAACGGAAGTCCGTTCATCCTGTTTGTGCCAGAAACCCGGTGGTCGGTGGAAAAGCTTTTCGTAAAACTGCGTTCGTACCAAGTGACCGATGCTATAAGCTTTTAACGCGATAATTTCAAGAGGCGTTTCGCCAATGAAGGAAAATCGGTTTTCAGCAACGAGGATGGAACGAAAAGAGGTTTCCATTACTCAGTCTGTACCTGCTTCTGCGTAATACTCGTACTGAGAAAGACGAATGAATACCAGAAGGTAAGGAAACAGGAAAGGAAGAGAAGAAAGAGTACGAAAGGGTGAATCATCCCGGGAACATTCGCAAAGTGGCACCTCGTTACCTTTTTAATTGCTCGCAGTGGACGCACGTTAAAAATTCTTGTAATTACATGACTGTACTTCGATGCGATTACGCCGTTAAATCAATATGGCCCTGGCCTCGTTTTTCATTTCTACAGGATTACAAAAACTCGTGTTTACGCAAATATTCTCGCGAATAATAACAGTCATTTAAGTCAATGATAGTAATGCCCTAAAGCAACATTGTAATTTACCTGGTAGACTTATTAAACCCGGTATTGTCGATCAATTTTTTATCATTCGATTGCGGAACTGTTCGCCAAGAGCAGCACCCTCGAAAGGTCATTAGTTTTCAAACGCTTCGTTCTGTTTATTTACCCTCCATTCTGTGCCACGGTGATTGCGCAATTATGTCCTAACAAGATGTTAATTTGCTTGCTGATCAGATCAATCTGCGATATAAATCCGTCATACAGCGAAATATCTCTGGCACACCGCCGCAGTCTTTGTATTTTTTTTCATTATACTGCGTCAGTATGTGAAACACACGTGTATTCTTTTTCAACAAAAGCATCAAAGTCGTTATCAAAAAATAGAATTTTAAAAAAACATTTCTACACTAAATTTCTTTAATCATTTCGACGTTATTAAAAATTTAACTTTTGATTCGTATTCACATTCCATTTTTCACTTTTCAATACTAATCAGTAGTATAAAGATATTCTAAACTAAACTACTAAATTTATATTTTTATTTTTACTTAATATAAGCAACATTTAATGACAAAAATATGTCAATTGTAAAAATATATTCAAGTCAGATTAAGTCCGACAAATTGATCTTTTTTCGACGAATTATCAATATAAAATAAATATTATTTAATAATTCCTTTTAATTATATTTTATTTATAAATTTGATTCAAAAGCAATACGATTTAAGAAATACACGATTTAGACAACCAGTTGCAGCTTTTGCAGCATGTTGCAAAAGAACTTATAATAAATAAATTCAACATTTGCATAGAAATCAATACTAAATGGAAAATATAACAAAAAAATAATTTAAGTGAAACGCATTCCGCGACTCTTTCCTATATATAAAAAATTAAAAACTGGAGGTACAGATTGAAAGTGACGTACGAGGAAGATTGGAAAAGAGCAGGACAGTTAACCCTGGTCGTGTAGGCCATTCTACATGTCGGGGTAATTAATTCGTATCTTACTATCTTGGGAACTATCTTCATGGTAGTACCTCACTACCGCTGCACGCTGCGCACGGTGCACTTCGAGCAATCTGTCTACCCTTCCGGTCTAAGTGTGGCAGGTAAAGTTTATTTGAGATTAGGCACCCCGCGAGCAACGATCGCTGCACTTTGCGTGTCGGTCGCGTTGCTCTCTTACTTGGAACCTATATGTTTGAATTAGAAGGACTGGATACTATATTATTGAGCAAGTTGCACTTTGTAACGCGCGTGTTATTAATATTAATATGCAGGACTGGTCAGAGAGCCGCACATGCTTGTAATTATAGCAGTCACAGAAGATTATAATGTGTTACAACAGTGCAGGACAGAAACAGAGCGACGCGACGTAGCCATTAGATATAAAAGCTATAATTAACATGAAAAGTGTATTTCGTGTCAAAAAGAAAATGTCTTTTTTATGTCGTTAGATAAATAAGTTTTTGTAAGTGTATTATTTGCATGAACTGGTATGAAGCAAGAAGATAAATATGTAATTATTTTTACATCACCATATCATCAATCATTCACATCTTATAAAAAAAAAACAACGGTTTTATGAAAGGTTTATCTACGATAATTGGAGTGCAATTTTTGCACGTTTATTCTCTTTCTGCATAGAAATAACATCGTCGCATCTCAAAAATGAGTAGTTAATACCCAACATAGAGAAGCTATTCACAAAGAAACCTCATGAATCAAAAACTCACGCGATTCTGCAGTTTCACGGCGAGACGCGTAAAAAAGACCTTTCGAAAGACCGACACGGCGGCTATTAGATATGTGTATATGCGATTATTATCCTAATTCGAATCTAGCGTGCACCGGATACCAGTGTCGGAGAAATCAAAGGATTGCAAACGACATGGCGTGTCACGAACAGAACTTCCGCCCGGACGAGTGTTCCGCTTTTCTTAACGGTTCCCATCGTTAATCTTCGAAGGCCGAGCGAGTTTCGTAGCGCACGTTAATCAAGGAGCCCTGCGATTGGGAATCCTGTGAAAATGATCTGCGATAAATCACGTCGATCGCTGCCAAATGAATGTTAACATGTATAAATTATAGGCTAAAGCTTTTTTTTTATTTTTCATTAGAACAAATCACTAGACGCGCTGACATCTATAGCAACACGATATCATATTTTTAAAGCCTAATAAATCTAAACTGTGATTAAATTGACAATCTACTTGATGATCATCATTATCAATTTCTCAAATATGAATTTATACTGTATTCATTAATGATTTACTTTTTATTTTTATTGTATTGTAAATAACAAAACAAAGAGCTTTGCCTAAAAGAATCTTCGTTTTTTGTCTTTACATACAAGCTGTTATGCATTTATAAATCGTAGAAAACTATAACGAGAAGAAGAAGAGACAACATGATAAAGTTTTCTTGGAATTTTTCTTTTCGATGGAGAATAAAGATGTTAATAAGAGGCTGAAAGCGCGATATATCCTGCATATGAGAGGGGTATCTGATTTTCTCCATAGCTGAAATGAATATTATGGTGGTCTGATAGATCGTAGTCCTCCGAATCTATGAAGCGGTTATGAAACCGTAAGCAGCTGTTCGTCGAACCGTTTCCTCCTACCTATTTGGTGGGTTTGCACTTTAGGAGAGTAGCGAAGGAAACGTATGGCACGCCAGGGAAGCATCTACTTTGATAGTGGATTTCGCCTCATCCCATCCCGTCTCTCGATCGACCGTCTTCCTTTACTTCCCTATTCCAGGTTACCTGATCTCCTTACAATAAGTGCTAACCGTGTTTGAAGTCTATCGTTTTTCTGTCGTAATTCGGATCTTGTACAACGATCACCGTCTTTATAAACTTATGCATTTATAATTTAATTGTACAATTCGTAAATTGTTTATCATACGTATTGTCGTACATAATATTAACTATTAAGTATAATCTTTTATAAGACATGCCCAATTCGCGATTAATTTTAGTATAAAATTCATAATTATTTCCAATTAATAATGTGTACTGCCGCAAGTAACTGTCTGTAACGAGTGAAATGTATTCAGGATCA
The DNA here is from genome assembly GCA_003595255.1 of Solenopsis fugax. Lineage (NCBI taxonomy): Eukaryota > Metazoa > Arthropoda > Insecta > Hymenoptera > Formicidae > Solenopsis > Solenopsis fugax. The sequence continues at coordinate 37,006 of QKQZ01051358.1, forward strand.
CGTGCGCTAAGTACGGTTAAATAAAGATATCGCGTGCGAGGTGCTCGTTAAAAGCTTTTAAGAAGCCATAACTTTATAATGCCTTTGGGATAACTTTCGCAATAAAATAAGCTTGTCCCGGCTCATTTCATATACTGTATATTTGGGAAAAGCTCATTCTAAATTCGTGAATGGATTTGTAAACAAGAAACTCAATGCGAGTCACGTAGTGTAAAAATATGTATATGTTATAACACGCAACAGTCAGTCCATTTATTCAAACATTTTTTTTATTAATGTAAAAGGGTATAATATTCTCCATGAAAATCTAATAAAAATAAAAATGTTGTAAAATATTATAACTTAAAAGCATACAGTGCTTTCGTATAAAATATATAATCGTTGAAATTAAATAAAAATGATAAAATATTATATACTGCTGTTTGCTGTGCTCATTGTCAAAGTTATTCCTTTCTTAACACCCAATATCGGGTTCGTTTTATTGGCACGGTCATAGCGCATGGTCGAGCTTTATCCCAATCACGATAGATTTAATTGAAATATCGTGTTTCGCGGAATATACGCCGCTTGCCTTTGTTGCACTGCCACTCTGATAGTTCGATCAGTGTATGGAAAATGAAAAAAGGAAAATAGGGAATAAAACACGGAAGTTTGAAGAAGGTAAAGTTTGTCTCAATTAAACATCGTGTTCAGGAACGCGCTTGACGTATGTTCCTTCTACCAAATAATATTCCGAATTTCCAATATTCCGAATTCTCGATATTTTGGAGATCAGTCAACGAAGTAATAAAATGAGAGAAAAAACATATTTACACATAGACATGTTAAAAGATCAATATTCCCCTTAACCTCTTAACTCTCTTGCCCAAATACCCAATGGTCCTGAATTTCCGAAGCCACGCGATTCTCAAGGGTGTCATAAAGGAGAAAAAGATCCGCATGCGCGTTAAAGTTTATGGCATATGACTTCCGTGAATGTTTAATGAATCGCGCATATCATCCTGGGACACGCAGCTCTGGGGAATATGCCTCCTGTGCTTTTTGTTCAAAAAAGAATTTTTTAGTTAAAGGAAATCATGTCATCAAGAATGTAATCGATATCGGAAAATGTCGAGTAAAATTAATAACTCGTTCAGAATTCAATATTTTATCCTACGTTTTAATCGCTTGTAATGTTAAGCGATAATCAATGCTTCGTGCAAATGATTCGTAGCACTTTTTTTTAATATAAATTTGGCGTAGAATGCATGTCACAATGTCTCAACTGAATATAAAATATTCATGACTCAAATATAAGAAAAGTTTCCTAATACGTGACATTCATGTAATCGTATCTTAGCAATTTTTCATTACTGACTACAAAAATATTAATGTTTGTAGAAAAAAAAATATTAAATAAATAAGAAATATAGATAAAAAATTATCAAATGACATTTTACTTTATGCGCGTTACGAATGTTTTCGAATTTTTCTTTATATTATATACAGTATATAACATATATGTGTATATATATATATATATACACACATATATACAGAGAGAGAGAGAGAGAATAAACATACATTTAATGTATAAATTTAAATGTATATTTAATATATGCTAAACATATATTTAATTAGAAGTTAATATTAAAATATACACGTGATTCGGGCAATACAATGTTGAAATATTCTCCGATGTAAGAGCAATAAGCCAAAGTGGGGCGTAACAAAGAGAGAGATTTGCATGTGACGTTCATAATTAATACAATTAACGAGCATTTTTTTCATCAACGGCAAGAAAACGCGCTGAATATCGCCATCAGGAGTAGATACGCAGCGCGTTCGCCTTTCGAACGCAGATATTATCGCCATAATGTCATCGCAGACCCCGCGGTAACTCTTAATAATCGTACAGCGTTAAGCGTTTCCTTCCTCCTCGGGAAATATTTAATGCCGTCGTATTTAACGGGATGTGCATTGCGGGGCACCGAGGCGAGCTTTTTACCGTGCCGGCGATGCGCCCGGCCGCGAATAAATTCGAACCTTTCCGCGGCTGCTCGAGCCGACGACGACGCGACGGTCGGCTTCGAATTTGGTTTGCTAATTTCGTCGACCACGGGCTGCAGAAAGATGCACCGTGATGCACTGTGAGAAATATTCTTGTGTGTGTATGTGTGTGTGTTTGTGTTAGGGTCGTACACGTATCGTCCGATGGGGATATGCGGTATTGCTGCCGGAGAAGCGATGCACTCTTGTGTCTGCCGCCGCTTGGCAGATCCGCCAACTACCACCCGCGACCCGCTGTTTCCGCCACTGTCAAGAGAATCCATAAATCTGTCGTCGCGCTTGCCTAGCTCGCGAATCAGGGACGGACGGGGAAAAAGAAGGTGACGAAATACCACGAAAAACTGGTACCCAGCGGGGCCGAGCAATCAGATCGGATAACTTTGAACAGAGATGTAAAAGTCGTCAAGAATAAATCAATGCAATTTGCGTGAGGCTGCCATGTATATATAGAAGAAATAAATTCATCAGATTCTTCTTTAATATTTTGATTGATCGAATTATTGCTTATCGCATTCTATGGATTGGTCGTTGTGATTTAAAATTTTGATATTTCCATTGGGGAAGTGAGATATGAAATATTTAAAAAGAAATAGAACAGAGTTACGTCATTTTACATGCACTTTGCTTTCAACTAATGGTTAAACATTTCTTCGTAAATATATATAAATAAACCAACGAATCACTCTGTACGTTAGATAGCGATATTTCTGAGTTAATTTTCATTACTTTTAAGTATAAAAAAAATTCTTCAGTAACTTACATACTTTACATCTGTAAAAAGTATTTTTATGATTGTCTATTTTCAAAAAATGGTATATAAATGTTATGACTAAGGTTTTTTACTTAAAAAAAAAATTTGCAGAACAAAATCGTCAAATCGTTTGTACAGAGTGTATAGTATTATTACAGTACCGTATATTAATTAATTATATTATTTTTCAACAACTGTCTCTTCTTTTTCAAGTTACAGAAACAGAAAACAGCAATACGTCATAATATTGCGTAACATACAATGACAATTTCATTGAAACTGTTCAAACATCTTCATCCATTATTGGCATCAGATTGATGAGCACTGGACGTGAATGAAATGTGTCGTGCGTATGCATATGATAGGAATTGCAATATGATTAGATATATTGCAATGACAAATCGTGACGTCTATCATGGTATTTTTGACGAACCGTACAATGTATAATAATGTTCCATAATTCTTTAATTATATTACTAATTCATGTCATTTATTATAAACTTACGATAACTATTACGTCAGCGCGGTAATATTTTTTTTTTATTATTTCTATAAAGTTGTTAATATTGATTTATCCAATTTTTAAAATCTCTTATTCGAGATAAATTCATCCGAATTTTTATTCTTGCATATCACCAACGCGTAAAATCGAGCAAATGATATTCAGTAGAAATTCATCACGGTTCGTGCCGTGTACGGTATTAAACCGCGGTGGATTAAATTTACGTTTGCCTGCTGCTTATAGAACGCTTCGTCGAATCTGAAACGGTTGATAACGCTTGTACTTCTGTGCGAGTAATACTGTTACGTAGTAGACACCAGTGGCATTAGTTAGTTTAAACGGAAGAAGAATCCTAAATAATGCACCGTTCAATTTGTGGCGTAAGAATATATAATGGCAAGGGAATAACTGCTTTTTGAAGAATGCATGCACTAGATGCGTACAACAGACAATTACAAATTTTTTTCCAGACATACATCATTTAATTTCGAACAGTTTAAAAGCTGTTCAATTTGTATTTTTAACAATATCGAGAGCTCGCGATGGAAAGTTATTTTCCCGCGCCCGTTAATTTTCTCTAACGAATAATACTTGCCGAGCGATCTTTACGATCTCAAGCGGAATTAAAAATCTTATTGCACACCGGCGCGTTAAATTGCTATTAGTTTTCTCTATCTGTAGAAGAGATGTTCATTATTCTAGGTATCTGTGAAAACGAATAGTATGACGCGAAATGGAATTGAGAGAAGGATGACGTTGGCGCGGGAGGAGGAGGGCGATGATATAGCATGGCGAGCGAGTAGAAAAACAGGAAGCTGGGTGCAGAGGGCATAGAATTGTCCATGCAACGATGTTTATGCGCTCCGTACGTATCTCTACCGCGGCATTCGCGCCCGTGTATCCGCGTGTACGCGAAATATCAATATTCCATTTTCGTGTCGCTCGATATTCGCGCCGGATGGGCACAGCGACGGAAAGAGTCGGAATTTGCAATACGCGTTTCCGGATGAGACGTGTTCTGCGCGGGTTTCGCTTTCCTCCCTCACTTATATTACACTGGTTTATCCTCGCTTCCAACGTCACCATCATCGGCTTGTTTCCTCACGCAAAGTTATTGAGCGTTACAATGCCCGTCCGTCGTTAAATCTATTTTACTCAAAATGTGAATCATAACAAGAGATACCACTTCGTGTAAAACTACGATTTTATTCATACAAACTGTTATTAAGCATGCTAGAATTGCATCTAAATTTTACCGTTCAACGCTTCAGAATAAAGTCAATTCCTATGCATTTCTTTTCGATTAATGTTTGGACAAGATACAATAATTACTATTACATCCAATTTTAAAATAAATTGGCGAGAAATACAGAGTAAATTATCGCGAAATAGATCGAGTTAATTAGATCGTCAAAATTTTAATTCTTATACGTGGCGTGATATCTTTCGAATGAATAATTAATAAATGTCTGGAAAAAAACTGCAATTATCGTATGTCGACTGTTCATAAGATAATGGTCTAATTTAAACGGGCTGCCTACTTTCCGGGAAAAAAAAACAAGGCGAGCGAAGAGAAACAGAACGGGAGACGCGTCCTGACCCCAGCACGAAAGGAATCGCGCTCGAGATACGGGCTTATCGCGAGAACAATTCATTCCCTCGCTTTCAGAAGTAGCTGACTCTGTTGCGTATGCATTACGCGCCGTCTGTTTATCTACCTCTGCCTCGCAGCAAATTCGCGTGTTCTCGCGCAAAGTCGTGGACGATGAGAAAAGGTCACGAAGCCGAAATATACTTTTAGGTAATGACTTGGCTTCTTTCCTTCCACGTGGATTCATTTTGTAAATGAACATCGTGAGATTCGAATTTATTCGGTTGCTCAGAAAATGGACGAGATCGACGTCATCACGCGGCGCATCGGGTCCCGCTAATCTATTTCAGAATCCGCAACAATCTCCCCGCAATTATGTTAGTCTAAATTCGGTTTCTCCACAATTGGTTCGCAGGTGGTGCTTGGACCATGACGGTGTAATTACATCACCCAGCAGGTTTCGCCGAGATCCAATCGTACGAATACGTAGCAGTACAACTGGATAATACTGATCAAATGCTGATACCAGCTATCCCCGTGCAAGTATCACAGCCATCATACCGATAATCCCTTTGTTTGTTATAAACAATAGTAGTAATCCTATTCCGCAGGCTGCTCGTAGAGGTATTTAATCGCATCGCAAATATTGTGATTTAACAGCTATTTGTAAATTGTAATACTGCTGTAAATCTACGCGTACAATAATATTGTATTTTATAATGTAAAATGATTCCCGGAGGCACTCCCTATTGATTAGTTATTAGAGTTATTACCAATTAATCGTTCGTGAAATGACATTCATTTTACGCGCGAGATCAAGCTCGCAATATCGCTATGACAGCACGTGCGATAGGTGCGAACCAATTATAATGGGTACAGGGAAATTGTGCGCTGCGCGCACTGACATGGGAATGACGCAACGTGACGTTGAATCGAATCGATCTCTACCCATCAAAATCTCACCGAGAATTTCAGCGTAGATTCAATAACGGAATTAACGCGAGATAGCTTGCTTGGTTACTTGTTTTAAATAATAAAACATGAAGTTAACTTGTGCCTCAATATGTAAATATTGGCCAAAGTGTTAAAGTCTCGTGGCAAAGAAAACAAGATATCAATAAGCGATAGAAGAATCAAGAAACACGAGTCACGTCCACTACAACTATATTTATTGTACACGGCTCGGAAAAATTCCCGCAGAAATGAGAGAGAGTCGCTTTCGCGACGATTCGAGTAAGTGACATCTAAGCGAGCGTTAAGCGTGCTCGGCGGTGGAAGAAATATGCGTTAAGGAACGGGGGGGACGTCATTCTCGAATACGCGCCGGGCTGGCGGAAGACGCGGAGAAGAGAGCGTGAAAAGGGGGGTGGCGGACGCGCCGCCGGCCAGAGGGAAATATAAATCAGGAATTATAAAGCAATTTCGCGGAAACCGCAACAAAACTCGCTGGAGTAAGTTCCAGTCGTTCTCCCCAGACGTCGTGTGGGTGAGAGAGAAGACGGGGGTTGACGATGGCGTGCGTTTGCTTTCAGTAAGCCGTTACAAACGATGGTGTGCGCCTGCTTAATCGCGCATTACTCTTTTCTTGTCGGCTTGCATGCGTTTCTTGCACGTTGCGCTCCCGCCTCTGCCCCCCGGCGCCGGTTTCGATTGTTCTTTGATGAACGCGATTTCTTTCCAACCGGAAAGCCGTTTGCTACTTCATCGTTACCGTCATTTCACTGTCGCTCCCCCGTCGTATAAATTAAGCGGAATTAAGGATCAATTAGGAGTAAGTTAGGCAGTCATTAAGAACTCATTTTGAGACGGTTAGCTATTTCACCAAAACCGCAACAAAACTCCGCGGTTAATAAGCTTCGCAGTCGAATATGCCGGAATGAAATGTATGAAATTATATCTGCGTTATCGCGATATATTTCAGCGAATTAATGATGGCAGCGATTATAGTACCGACAGTTAAATAACTTTATCACGCAGGATTAATTGGCTATAAGTAATTGTAGACATTGATAAATCGATGCAACTAAAACCATGTTGTGCATAATTCATGCGCGTGTTATTGCGCGCGGAAGATACGCAACAAAAATAGCACGAGTTTACCACACAAAATTAATACAAAATTTCGCCAAAATTGCTAAAGTTAATAAAATAAAATAACAGCAAACGAGATCAATTATTAAGGTGAAGCTGACGTCGTTAATTTTACCGATTGAATGCAACTTACACATATAATTTATAATACACATATACTATTTACCAAAGAGACATCTTTGGTAAATAGTATATGTGTATTATACTACATATACTATTACATCGAGATCTCACGTACACAAATGGTCCATTGTATTCTGTTAAATTAAGCTTCTAAAGTTATAATAATTCTATCAATACACATTATTTATTTATTTTATATCCGGTTCTGCCTTTATTTCGCGCATGTAACTTTCACCTTTTCCACAAAGTAAATGCTTCGGTGAATTGACACCTTTGATCACCGTATTGAAATAAAAGTCGATAAGGAAATCTGAATTTTTTATTTTTTTCTCTTTTTGGCAAAAAATAGAATCGATACACGTTGACATGTATATTTTAGTTGTGTAAAAGTAATTATAATTCTATGAAATCTATACAAAGTATAACTTATTCAACAACAAGGTATTTTTGTCGAAAGACAGATCTTAAACTGATAAAAATTTTATCATTCACCTAATAAATTACTGAAGAACAGTGTTGCGTTCTTTCAATTTTTGTTTCCCGTCACATAGATCGACTTTTATTTCAATGACGCTGTCATAATAAGTTATTGCTCTTGGCGTTTCGCCCGTCTTAACCGCGCATTAATGCAGCCATACGAGTGGCACGGTAGAGTGGATCTGCAGTATCTACGATGGCTGGCATCGATTCTGGCGATGATGAAGCGCGCATCGCGAGGCGAAGCACTCGCGAAGCGCCGTTACTTTACATATTAATATCTTTTGGCCGTGGCCTGCGTTCCTTCAGCGTCGATTTTCATCGGCTGAGGTCCAACAAGTTCCGTGGCTATCGTAGATGACGGAGAACCTTCGAGACACACGAAACTGTTCGCTTGAATTATTACTTCCGGGAAGATTTATGTTCGCGCAATCCGGTATTGTAATGGAATTGCGGTATCCGCATTTCAATTCACCATGCATTGATTTATAATCCTTTTAACGTGCATACATTAAAAACTTTTCTTCATTTCGGCTTTGCGTTACGTCGAATTCGAGCAACTTGTAATCAGGAAAAAAGTTATACCCGTGGGTGCGAGAGTTGTAAGTTGCAAAAATTAACTGTCTTGCATAGAATTTATGGAACGTTTGAAATTCGTTAAACAGCGCACCGAGTCATGAAACAACGATAACAAGCTCTTTTTCCCAAAAGCTGATTAATGCATTATGAAAATTCCTTTATATTGCTAAATAATTAACGATACTATTAACTGACGCATCTATAAAATAATTATAAAATTTAGTCCTTTCCAATTTTCATCTCTTTCCTTTAAATGATTAGCATTTGAGGAAAGTGGAAACAAAGAGAGATCACATTTTTTAGATATACATTATTAACTGCAAAAACAAACAGTATTCATCATTCGATACACAACAATGTGAAATGACTCGTGCACACTATTTTACGATCTCGAGGGACCATTATGTTCCTAAAATGCTTGTAACATTAATTAACAGCACGCTGTTAATTAGCAAAGTTCCGCGGCACGAGTCCTGGTGCTCATCATGGAACGCATGAACTTGCAGACACTGACTATAATTTGGCTCCCACTCTATGGCCGCGTCTAATTTGGATTGTGCGCTATACTCACTTTGAGGATATACACAAAGGATTCATACTAACAATTTCGAAATTGATTCTCTCTTTCAAATTTCAGTAACGAATTTAATTAGAATGCTAAAGTCCTATTGTTTTTGGAGAAGTTACGTAAGTGAAAGTAAGAAAGAGCAGGAAAACGAACACACGGAAGCACAATGTTTGAATAAAAAAATTAAAAAAAACTTGTTGGACACGAAAATGCGGTTTACGACAAAACGCGGGTGAAAGTGCTACCATACGAGTGATGTTTATCGCGCGAAACGATATCCAGTGTTTTACCCGCGTGTTCTGTTTCTGTTAATTCAACGAAGTAGAAACTGGAAGGAACATGTTACGCTGACATGCTATTGCGTATGTTGGACGAAACCGACGCCAAAGTTGAATAAATTTAAGTACATTCACTATTTTGTCTTCAAACATGCTGAATCTTCGTAGAAAAATATGCTTAAAATCTACTTAATAAAGTTTAATAAATTCCGTTTAATTCAAACCGAACTCTAAATTTATAATTGAATTTAATCTTAATGTAAAAAGTAATTAACCGAAAAAGAACGACTATTAATCAAATTACTATCAATAAAAAATAGATAAGCAGAAACTTTTTAAAAATAGATAATGAAACCTTTGCTGTTTTATTTTTGTTATTTATTTTATATAGCAAAATGAAACTGGTGTGAAATTAAATCGATTTAATTTACATTTATCACAAATGCGAGTATTTGTGAGTATTGGGCAGCGCCGAGCCGAAATGTCTAAATGTCGGTACGCGAAAGATGGATGAACCATCAGGTGGAGTATCGAGTGGCGCGCCGTAAATGCGCGAAGCGGAAAGGGCGGGCATCGTACGCGGATGTGGTCTGGGAATGGCAGCCCCTGGAAAATGGTCGGATATTTTCGGATCTGCCGGTGGTTCGCACGATCCTCAAGAGAGGAAGAACCACCACCTCGGCATCGTTTAAGCCACGTATCTTCGATCACGACGGCGTCAAATACGAGAGAAACGCGATTCATATTGTATGAGTTTTTATCGTGAACTCTAAATTAGACTTGATAATAATTTCTGATATATCAGCTAGATAAAAGAAACATTTATTAGACATTTTTGTATCTCACGATATAAATGATAAATTTGATAAATTTTATAAAATTGCGATTGTAGAAATTATTTAAAGACAAATAACGCGATTTTTATCATTAACAGCATTTTAAAAGCGCGTTAAACAGTAACAAATTGAACGTCTTGCATCGAGATATAATGAAATCGTGTATCGGGGAGAATAGAATTTAATGTCGAATTATTGAGCTTCAGAATCTTAAAGATTTTTTTTGCACACGAGAGGAGAATACGTATTGCCGTATTTGCTCACACAAGCATGAGAACAAGTGTAGTCTCTACAATGGTTATTGTGCCTTTTGCAGGTTACCTTGAAACGTTTCCAGATTATCGGAGAAAATTTATAGCGATAGAGAGACAACGCGGGACCGCGCCAAATCTATTTGGCAAGGAAACGACTATTATTCCGGCTGGCCTGCTTCCGATACCAAGGTCGCTTTCACGAAATTTTAAAAAGCAATAAGTAATAAGCTGATCCTTGCAGAGTGAAAAGCTGCCTTTTCACGCAACAACTTATTCCGATATATCTCGCGACATTCGATCTATCATATTTCATTCGCGAATAGATATATACGCCGTGACAACTTATACATTCACATCGTATTCAAAGCGTATCAAGCAAGACTCTGATTTATTTGCGCCTTGCAGACCCGTAATGAAATGCAACGTAAATGCACCATCCGTGCAGCCGACAGCTCGCGGGCTGAGTGTATTCGATACGTCACGCGGAATGTTCTTGCAGCGGCTTTGGGAACAAATCGCAATGAACGAGAGAAGCAGAATTTACCGATAGGGCACGGGAAAAGGGGGCGCAGGGTGCAATCCCTGCGTGAGCGCCGTTGTGGAGGCGAAAGTAGCTTGGAAAGTGCGGCGGGCGAACGTGTGTGTAT
>QKQZ01051362.1:0-13884 GCA_003595255.1 Solenopsis fugax
TTCCAAAATGCTATAATAAAGTTTTTCATTGAGGACTTTCCAATTATGAGGCTTGAAAGTTATAGTCTTCAGCATTAGCACTGTGATTTTAAATTATCTCGAAGAGAATAGATTTTAGAGAAAAATGTTACAAACGAAAGTTTTTAAGTATCGAAAGAGCTATTTGATTAGTCAACTAGATTTTGAGTCTGGAACTTAATTTGAACCTAATAAAGTCCAAGACGATAAGGCCCATCTCATATAAAAAAACCTTTGTATTTCATATTAGGAACCTTTTTTGAATTAGCAAAATCGGCAATTTTGATAAAAAATTTCATATACAACAAAGTATAACTATTATCAATTGCTAACTTTTGGCGATAAAACTTAAATATATTTACTATAATTTGGATATAAAAATAGGAGTTAATGATAAATTAAATAAATTATAAGCTTTTAAAAAAAGATATCTCATAATAGGCAACTTTATCCTATCATATCTTGCGTACGTAAATGCGATTGTAAAGTAAAAATAAAATCTAGGCTAATCTGATACAAGTTACAAATAATTTCCTGATGCAGAAATGCGTTTCTGGTATTGGTTTCTTCCCCACTAGATAATTCTACGTGAGTTCGTTGGACCAGGCGCGGACTAAGTGCGTGTAACGAGATCCCGGGTAATGTGGCTCGGATGAGGCTGTTGTTACGGCTATAATCACCGTAACGTATGCCGTGCGGCTTGCGTCAATGTTGACTCCCATGGTTACGCATACGCTTAACCGTTGGGCGAATCCTTCGCGTTCCGTCGTCTTCGGTTTCGCGAGATTAAAGAGATCTCTCGGCTTGCGTCCGACCGCCTTCAAACGCGCTTATCCTCGAACGATAGTTGTCCTTGCGCGAGTGTGAATAGAGTTGAATAATAATTTTTTATTTTTGTAATCGTCGAACTTGAAACAGAGTCATGAAGCCGAAATGTGATATTAATGCTTCAGAAGCAGTTTAAAATCCTCGTCATTGGAAAAACTAATTTTAAATAATTTTATTGCGAAAAAATAATACCTCAGTCAGGATTCAAATTTGGATCTCCTTACATTCATGTGGGCATTCTCTACACAGTTTTACTTCTCTTAGGACTTGAAAATTTGGGAAAAAAGTACTTACACAACAATATTTTTAAAAATATGTTTAACAAAAACATTGAAAATATTTTAAACAAAAAGTTGTACTTTTTGTTCTTAAAAAAAAACACGATTTTTATCTACGTTTCAATTATAATTGAATAATAACTATTCTGATTGGTTTCCAATACTGTAACTTCAGCAATCGCCATAGTGTGATTAGATAATGAAAAGACGACGCCGCCCATATCGTACAATGATATTGTGCGTACTTTGTGCGTATATATTTTTTGCCGAGAATCTTAACGGCAAATAAATACGTGCCCCATTGCTACTGGCCGGTTTACGAGCCTTCATATGAGAGACGTTACCTTCGATAACGTCAGCATTTTTCTAAGATTCTAAGGCCGATGCAGACGTTACGGTCCAGCTGAATGTAATCTTTTTTTCTTCCGCAAATCATTTTCCTGCTTCCTTCTATATCGCGAACGAGACAAAAACGACGCGGCAAAATGCGATGAGATTCTTTAAAGGCTAAGGCAGAGGCAAGCCGATATAAGTGACGCGAGAAAAGGATTACGCCAACGAGAGTGTCTTGCATCCTTATCTCTTCGCGCAAGACGCGTGGTGCCCAAGGTACAAATGTATCTTCCCGGCAATATATAAGCTCTTCGTGCAATATTCCGAGATATTCTATCTCGCTCATTCGATCGTTGCATCCTCGCGATATTTCGATGTTGCTACTGCGCCCTTATTGGCTGATACTCAACCTCGCAAAATTCATTCTCGAGTACCCGAGAAATCGTAGGGGCTGAATTTAGAACCGTATTTTATGACCGCAATGGTAAAAAGACGGACTTATCTATCTTCTGCATACGCGTCAAGTTTCATTGGGGTCAGAATTTCGTGGCCCCAGGATAGTGCGCCTTGAAGAGGAGGACGGTATCAATAGTGCGATCGTTCTCGATCCATTTTTCCATGTCAGACATATCGCGGCGTCGGGGTGAAAAGGGCGTGAAGATTCTCCAGCGGCGTTGATATATTAATTTCTTTGCCCGCTGGAACATAAATTCGTCGTCTCCCCATCGACAAACTTGGCGCGGTTGCGTCTTTTTTTCTTCTCACCGAGAAGATAAAACTCGCCGCTCTCGTCGAATATCACGCGAGAATACCCCCGCGCGAGTGAGTGCGAAAAAAAAAAATGAAACGCAAGCACTGCGTTACGGTTTTATGAAATGATACGGCGGAGATCGTTTCTTGCAGAAGGCATATAAAGCATAGACGTAAGTTTTCACGCTCGCTCACTCACTACTCACGATGTTATTCTTAACTTTATACCTTTATGCGAAGCCAGCTACTTTCCGTAATAAGGGAGTCATAATTTCCGTAATAAAAAATGTGATAGTTGCGTGGATTTCGCATCTTCTCTTTTATTTCATCAGATTACGCAGATTTTGTTAATGATTTCCAATGTTAATGATTCAGCATTGAAATTATTGGTTCTTGATAAATAAGATAAAAATATAATGTGGGACATTGAATATCTGTGCTAATTTAATATGAGATATTTAGCTTAGTGTGAGAAATCAAATTAATAATACAATCACGGCATATAAATGATGTAATTAAACACGCAATAATGCTTGTCTAGATATCAGCAAGAACATAAAAATTAACAATCATAAACTAGGTAGGCTCCAAGGAAATAAATCAAGAGTATAATGTTTAGTGCTAATTAAGAGCCGAACACAAGGTCCTCGCGAATCCATATATTTTTTTCTTATAGTGTTTTGTAAATTTCGAAGAAAAATATATGGAATATCATAATAAGAAGAGGTCAAATATATCGAGCAGACAACCGATGTTATTTGTGTATAATTAATACAATAGTTTATTCAATTACAGGGACGTTTCGGTTTTACTTAACCATCCTCAGCCAAAATTTAAACAATTTTCAAATTTACCTCTACATTATTATAATCAATATAAAGTTGAACAGATTTGTCAAGTAAAACCGATACGTCCCTGTAATTGAATAAACTATTAATTATACACAAATAACATCGGTTGTATGCTCGATATATTTGACCTCTTCTTATTATGATATTGCTTGTGCTACGTGTAGATCGAGCCAGATATTGATATTATTTCTAATTTGAAAAATATATGGATTTACACGCGAAGACCTTGTGTTCGGCTCTTAATTGGCACTAAACATTATACTCTTGATAAAAATTAACATTAGATTTCTTTTTATATTAAAGAATATAAATTAGGAACATAAATTAAAAACAAGCTTAAGCTATTTACTTTCCGTTAATATTATACGTAAATATCTGATTTTGATTTAATTTTACTTATTATTTTTAAATTATATTATAATAACTTTGCTTGTTCTTATCTTCAAATATTTATTACATTATCGCTCAAAGCGTGTGTATTAGGTACGTTTGTAATGTTGTAAATGTGTCTGATTATTGCAAGGCCTACAGGGTACTAAGCTCGAGTCCGTGGATTTGCTAAGTCGAAATGACTGTGCGGATCAGTCATCCCTGCGGGAATGCGTCTCCGTTCTCATTAAAGCGACAAGCGACGGCAACTTTCGCGTTAGCTTGAAAAAAAAGGAGACCTTAACCGACGATTCCGCGAGGTGAGCACGCGATCGTTAGACGTGTTCACGCGATGATACATTCTTTTAATGTCTACAGTTAACAAACAGTGTTTAAATGGCCGCTGTAATTACTTGGTTAAAGTTATCGCGGTGATAACGTTATTACCTCCTCTGCTTTACTCCGTTGCGCGTGAGAAACTTTTTGACGAGCACTATCGCGGCTTCTTCTGACCTATTTCAAGCGCGCGCAGCGTGCGCGGAGCGCACGGGACAACGAAATTTGTCGCGCGTCTCGGGGAAAGAAGGTATAGTTAATTTCAGTCGGAAAAAAAACGGACTCGTTTTTATCTAACGCAATTTGTTCGTCGTGGCGCGAGAGCGGAGCATTTTCAAATTGCAAGCACGAGGACGGGGTCGAATGGTAATTCACGGTATGCGCCTTAACGGGTCTACTCTAAGCGGCGGGAATAAACTCGTTACATTTTCTTACGTCCCGGGAAAACAGCGCGACCGCCAGCGTAAATCCGCGAGACTGAAATATTTGTGAAATATTTTTCAACCGCGTATGCGGGGGAAAAGATCACATCTAAAGTAACACGCGATACGCCTTTTTGTTAGCGTTATCACGCGGACTAGTATGCAACGTGCGTATAAGCACCGACGCGCCGCTTTCCTTTCTCGTGATACACGTCGGCGATTTTTCCGACTCCCGCCCGTACGCTCGAGAATACAAGTGAATCCGCGCAGTAAAAAGCGGACCCGGTGAATCGTACCTTTTGCTGCTTTCAGAAAATAGTGCAAAGGGCACATTGCATACATGACAAAAGTATACATAAGTAACTCGCATATGTGACATGCACAATTCATATAAAGTTAGAAAGTGTGTTAATGTATTCATCAATTCTCGTTAAACTATAAGTATAATAAATTGAGAATCTGAATTCCAAATTATGTTAACTACAAATTTCATGAATTTTCAGAGAAACGTAAAATCTAATATCCGACTTTTTATTTATTGATTTTACCTTCTCCACGTAATATTATTCATATTTAAAAATTATATGCATATTTGGAATTTACATCCTTACAAAGATAATTTATATCCTTATATTTATTATATAAATTACATTGTGTTTTTCCATTATGTAGCAAAAAACTTGTAACAAAATTGGTATATGAATATGGATTGTAGTCTCTCCGATTTCTGTTTGGAGAATGTTCGATGTATGTACTGAATTATCGAGACCGTTTTATCCAGTCGGTATTTTACGGCTGCGATACTCGAGAACGAGACCGGCCACAAAGATATCGACGATGTCAACCAACCACAGTGACATCTGGTCCGATCGTTCGCTCTGACCACGCGTTAGATTAAACAGGACGTCTAGTATTCTTTAGGTCAAAGTGGCTAATAGTAACTCGAAGGAACGGCCGGTAGAACGGTCGCGCGAGTAGCTCTTCTCCGGATGACGATAATTCGCCGGAAGGACCTCGAGCTAATACGCGGTCCTGAGGTTTAGCGTTGCAAACGAGGTCGGGAGTGTACGCAGGTCGCCGGTGCGAGACCAGGGGCTTTAATATCCAACTCGCCTGTTCCGATACAGCTGGTCACCTCCGCACGAAGCTGTCCACTTACCCGCTCCGCGCCGAGCGACCTCCAGCCACTTTCCGGTTATGATGCCGGAAGTGCGGCTGTAAAGCCAAGCTTCGGGCGGACCGTTCGCGCCAAATTGGGACGTTTCTACTTTACACACTGAGCACACGACCTCGTGCCGAGAAAATGGGTCGATGCTGTCGTAGTCAGCGCAGCCACTACTCTGTGTCATCGCTATTACTATACTGTGCGCTCGAAATTTATCGTACACAAAATACGGCCTGCCGTTATTCTAGCGACGGAAACTGCCTTAACGCATCGAGAAGAGAGAAAAAGAGAGAGAGAGAGAGAGAGAGAGAGAGAGAGAGAGAGAGAGAGAGAAGGAAACTGGTTATTACTTTTATCGGGCTGATGAACGTGCCCGCGATCGACCGAGGAGAAATACAGGATGAGGGGTAAACGCTTCAACGGAAAATGGTAAATTAGGTATGTATAAACTAGCATATGAATATTCATCGACGTCTGCGCCAGGACAAACGTAAACATGGCGCAATATGGGACGACCTAGAGAACCCAGCCGGATCATGCATTATTTATCTATAAAATCCAATATAGTCGTTTACATGTATGATATCGAATTATAATTTGTACAGCCTCCCATGTATCATCGATCAGCCGCGGAACGAGACACGATTAGCGTGGCGACGGAAACGTAACGGAAAACGCTCGCGTATCGGTAAATATTTTAATATTTTCGCAAAATATTCATTCTGCGATTTAAATTTAAAACGAAGTCTCTATTACGTCGATTCTATTTCATTTATTTGTTCCAAGTCAAGCCAGATGACACCGGTTGTGTCTCCGTTTCAACGTTTATTGCTTTATTCTACGCGCGATAAAGGTATAGAACTTTGGCTATGTAACCCGCTCTTAATACACGTCGATGTTCAACGTTCCCCGCAAGGATCGGTCGTTATTCCGGAGATGGCAGTGGTTGGCCGATACAGCCAACCACTCGGACGAACTATCCACTTATCCGAGCGCAAGTAGCCTTCCATTTTCTGCCAATGGACTGAAAGCCCGAGTGATAAAGTCGCGCACGATGCCCTTGTTTTCAGAATTAGAGTGTCTCTATTTTACACATCGTAAATTAATCAAGCCCGAGGACGTTACGGTAAAACTTGGTGCATCGGAATGCATCATCACGCGTATAGTCCCCCGTCGTAAAGAGACACGATAGACGTGCGCTCCTGGGAATGGGACGACGGTGTTGCGGTTTAATTTCTGATACACTCGATATTCCGCTCGAAACATCCGGTTGAAGCCCTGAGAGAATAATCGTAGTATGTGCATGTGATTCCGTTAAATCGGAATATGTCTGTCTCACATATCGTAAATTTCGCCACTGTTACGTTCTTGAAAAATATACAAGGATTTTAAGATATTAAATCAAATGCATGACTCTCTTTTCAAGGAAAGAAGAGTTTTGTTAAAGTATTTAAAATTTTAACTAGATACAGATCTGAAAATAATTTCTTGTTAGACCATTAAAATAATTATGTAGGACGCTCAAATTAATTATTACAATGTCAAAACTTTTTGTAGCATTGCTCATCATATACTTCAGCATTCTATACGTATAATTATTTTATATAATAGTTCAAAAAAATTATTTTCAGATCTGTAGCTAGCTAAATTTTTAGATACTTCAGCAAAATTGTTTTTCCATGTGGTTAAACAGTTAACAATCTACAAACTGAAATAATTCAAACTCATATATGGATGATACAACTGCGAAGTAAATTTAAACCAGAATATAAAGCGAATAATTCGTGGAATAACGTACCTAATGTTTATATGCAAATAAAGGAGCATAATGCATCAGCAACATTTTTTTGCAGAATTATGCGAACGCGTGCTCAGCATAGCGATAAACTTGTTTTGAAGATAAGATATGAAAGCAAAATGCATTCACTATTTGACCTTATAGTCTGATAAAATTTTCTATAAGATTTGAGAGTAGCTTTATACGGAGTGGTTAAAGTTCAGTTCTTGAAAATTGGATAGATAATCTTAAATAGTTTAATTCGAAGACTTATATATTGCATACGGAAAACTCCGTCTATTTTGTCGATTCAATCGAAAGAGAATATACCTGACCTACTTTCCGCGTTGACGCAGACACAAAGAGAAGACTTGAATGTGTGGAATTTAATAAATAGCTGCTTTTGCCGTAATTGAAAATAACACTTCGCCGCAAGCAAGAATGCAACGAGGAATTATTTAATCAGAGTCTAAAGAATAGTTATTTCCAGAGAGAATGATACAGCTGAGATAACGCAAAATATCTCAAATAAATATTTATATGCATATTCTTCTCGCAAGCAATGCACCGTTGCAAATAAAAGTTTTTTTTTTAATTATTTAAATCAATCGTGAAGTGACTTCCTTGATTCTCGTATTGTGATACGTGACGTTGCGCAGCTTTATAACGGCAGCTTTAAATGTGGTTTCTCGTCGCTCTTTAATTCTCCCCGTGTTCTCGTGAAAGCGTGACCGTGCCTCGTATCTCTCTCAGACTTCGCGTGTTAAGTGTTGAGACGAAGTTACCATCGGGACTAGCGCGAATTTGTCATCGAGTTATCTAAATAAATGCAGATATAAAAGCAATTATCGCCTAGGTAGAGCGACGAGCGGCAAATATATCTATATCTTCACTATATCTTCGCTGAATTATTAACAGGAGGAAAGTACGCGGAGACGAGAATGGTCTTTCAATTACGTCCCGAAATTACATCTGCGTATTAATCTTAGGGATACTCTAATTAGGCGATAAATTCAATTAGAATCCTGGCGGATACTTTCGTGTTCTCGAGTCGGATCGCGCCTTGCATTTTCGAGATACTTCCCGAGACGTGCGATATTAACCCTCAAACTATCAAGAGGTATTTTAGCAACGATTATGCACTAACTTTCGCAGCTAATTATTCATTCTGCTTCTGGTAATCAATTCGGATTACATTTTTCATCATTAGCCTTTCGTATATAACATATTATAATAAAAATCTGAAATAATCTTTAATTTCGTGTAGCTAGTTAACAAATTGATTTATTCAGAAATTCCCTGCCCAGGAGTCCCCGAGTATTTACGTAAGAGTAATGCATGAAAAATTCAGAGATCTCCGACTGAACAGATCTTAAGATTACAAAGAGAACGAGACCGATCCCAAAGTAATAAAATAATGCTCGGCGATTTTGAAAATGACGTCAAATGTAAGAACGCTGGTTTCTCTATGCGTACGCGGCCTTGTTACCTTGTAGCCGCTCGTAGCAGGGTGTCGATAGTGTAATCCAATTTGCTGCTCACCGCCGGTATCCAGGAACAACGCACCACCAGCAACAACAAGCGGAGAGAGAGAGAAACCGCCGTTGTAGCAAGAGCACTTTCACAATGGTGGGCAGGCCCGGAATTAGGAGTAGTTTGTCTCGTTACGGGCTGCCGGCTACACGGAATATACCGGCCGCATATCTCTTTGTGCCGGTAATCATCGTCCTCCGTCGAGGATAATATCGTTACGTTATCGGTAGGTGCCGTGTCCTTTTTCCACCCTCCGTTTTCATTATCTTCCTTCACCTCCTCTCCTCCTTCCTGGCCCGCGTTGCGCCTTTCTACCTCGTCGTTCGCGATAAATGGTGAAAACTCGCGCTCTCTGTGCGTTGCGCGCGCGCGCTTCAGTTAACAGCTACTTTATTAACAATTAATTTCAACGCGAATAATCGTCGAGTCATATAATGGCCCGGCTGCATAATTAATACATCGCGCGATCATGATATATACCAATATACCAATACGTTGAAGCGAAAACAATCGATGTGTTCTCTATAACAGGTAACAAAAGAAAGGAAATTTTATATACATAAATACGTCTCTATATTTCGTTACATAAAAAAAAAAAATATAGCCGATTATTTGAATTCTGTAATGTCGATCGCAGAGATTAATGAAACCGTAGAAACTAATTTTTTCATGCCATAGTGTACGTTAAAATAACTTTCAATAAGCTATTGGAATTTCGTTATTGAAGAGTCTAAAGATCAAAAAGTGGAGAATCTCAAAATTCTATACAAAGTATTATTTCAGTGGATTAAAATTTTTCAGACAGTTCTTTTATCTTTTTTGATAAAAATTTCTTCAAGCTCAATTGCAAATCACTAACTATTACTTCTAAATATTAATTTTAAAATCATGATCTACAGTACCGGCCAAAATTATATCACCTTTCCATTTTTTTTTTAGCATAACTTGTTTTAAAGGGCACGAATCTCTATTAAATCATAATATGTTTTGATGATAAGTATAACTTACATAAATAATAACTTTTTATCAAATAATGAAAACAGCAACTAGTGAAAAATTAATTTTATTTGAAATTTCCAAAATGTGTTAAATTTTAATCATAAATTTTGAGTCATTATAACAAATATAAATAATGTAGAATATTAAATCTAACTACTAAAACTATGTTATGATGGTAAAAACAATGATTGCGAAACAAAAAAACAAAAAAAGCACAGTAGTGCGTTTTTAAAAAAATTAATAAAAAAATCGAAGATCATAGTATATATTGTCAAATCTCATTACACTTTATATACAAGGTGTATCTTCCGTCAAGTATTTACTATAAAATTTTGAGTGCATTCAATACACTTCGATAAAAGTTATGCTCAAAAAATCGAAAGGTAATATAATTTTGGCCGGTACTGTATATTTTGTGGCAATATTCAATTGATATTCGTTTTCTATTTTATTCTTATTAAAACGATACAACTTTCATATTCGCAACTTGTTTCATAATCTTTTTAGATTCTGTTTCTTTCTCCGTGCTTAAGAACGTTATGTGTTATTCATATATAATTTGCCTCAATATCCCATAAAGATCCTTCGAAAATTTCATTTTTTCGCTAAAGTTCCGACAAAGTATGGCGATTCCCCTTGCGCTCGGTTGCGTTTCCTCCTTCCGGGATAATCCTCCCGTATCGTATGTGATGTTACAACGTGTTATTAAGCAAGACATTGCTTTTAGCCCATCGTGCGCGGTGAGAATCGAGTCGCCCGAGTCGGTCTGGGCTCTTATTCCCTCTGAGCCCGTAATAAATATTTCAGGGGGACCCTTTTCCGGTCAGTGACGCGGAATCACGAAAGAAGATCGTGTACCCCGTACGGGATTCGTAAACGGAATTCTCCGACGATGGTGGCTTCGGTATCGCTAATGCAGTCCTCTCTCTGTCCAGTCAGAGAGAGGAAATTGCGTTGGATCCGAGTGTGCATTTAGATGCAATTCTCTCTCCCTCTCTCTCTCTCTCTCAATATATATAGGCCAGCGGGAAAGGGAGACGTGAGCTCGCTCCTAGCTATCAATTATCTCAAATAGCGCGAGTTAAACCAACCCATTCTCTAACCTCCGTTCATTTCGTTCCTTTCCCATCTCGTTCTAAAGCATGCCCTTCTCTCCTTTTTCTCTCTCACTATCTCTATCTCTCTTCTATCCTACCAGTTAACACTCTTCTCTTCTCGGTTTCCTTCGATCTTCGGAATCCCGACTCCTTCCATAGATACCCAGTGTGGTTCTCTTCTCCACCCTCTCCTCTGGTCTCTTCCTTCGGCTAGCCCCTCGGGTGGACCGACCGGCCTCATTCTCCGGTACGAGCTTTCTCCTGACTTCTGATTGCTTCTGTCCCTGGCCAGCTGCTCCGTGACCAAATCGATTCGCTGTTTCGTTAAATTTTCCAGACTGTCCTTGCCCGTTGCAGACACCGCAGTCGTCTTCCTCTGCAACGGCGCAGCTAGTTCGGGATAACGAGTCCGGCAACGGACAACGGCCGTGCTATTTGGAACCTTAGAATGAGTTCGCTTTCTCCTACCGTGATCTTTCTGCGTCTACCTCTCGCGTTTCTTTCCTATTTTCGAAAATATGTGGTCTTTAACCCTTTAGTTTTTTACGGTCTGTCAGTGTTACCATGTTATAATCTTTATTCATTTTGTTATATTTTATTATATCAAGAGAACTGCTCTTAACTGATGTGAATAAATTGTTGACGATCGTAGCAAGTTATATACGAAACTCCTTCTCGATAATTCGGTAAACGCATTCGTTTCGTAACTCTGCGAGAGCGTCTGAAAGTGGATGCAAGTCGCGGTTACACGGACCCGACATATTGGATTTACATGTAGCCGGGGCACCGGGGTCGGGACAACGAATTAATGGCGGGGGCTATTACGACGCCGAATGAATATGCATAAAACTGCACAAAGTGAATTGGTGGCTGCGTTATACCGAGGCGAGCGAGGGTAGCAGGGTGGTGGCGATGCACCCGGGGGTAGTTTCGCTAGAGAAAGAGAGAGAGAGAGAGAGAGAGAGAGAGAGAGTAAGAGAGATGGAGAGAGAACTGGTTGAGCATAGGCGTGGTTACACGTGACGTCACCGCACTGTTGTTCTATTTTGCTGTGGCATCGCGAGGATGCAGTCGACGGGGGTGAAAGGGTGAAAGGGAGGAAGGGAGGTAGAGGCAGAAAGAGAGAAAGAGAGAGATGGACTACGTAGCGTGTGCGGGGTGAGAGTCTCGTTGTGTTNTGGACTACGTAGCGTGTGCGGGGTGAGAGTCTCGTTGTGTTTTGTGTCCCCGCCATGCTTCATAAATCAACGAAACAAACAGAAATGCCGCACCAGGGTGAGCATCGCGGGTAAAGCCATGCCCCGCTGCGACGCGACGTGTCGGGGGGCAAAACTCGATTCTGATGGTGAATGTATAATTTAATTCCATCGGCCGGCAACACTAGATTCGCGAAATCTGGCGATGCCGAACGTTTTAATAACGGCCACGTCGCGTCGCCGTCGCCGTTGCACCGCTCCTCTCGAGGGAAGAACGTGCGCACGGAAAAAAAAAATTGCACGCGGCGCGACTTGCGTAGAAACCGTTCGTTAGTCGTTAACTGCAGTGCTAAAACGAGACCACATTTCGATTTCGTTTAAATTTGATATGCAGAGATTTTACCTTTTTCATAAAATATCTTCATCGTTATATAAAAAAATTAACACTAGTTATAGCTTAAATTGATTCAAAATAAGGTCTAATGGATTAGCAAACATAACTATTGGATTAAAAAAAATGTAATTATTATTATAACACATTCGAGAAATTTACGTGCAAAAATATTTTAGTAATTTTTTTTATAAAATTTCTTTTAGAAGACAGGTAAAAGGAGATAGAGGCTAGGAGCTTTCGTTTCTAAAAATAAAAAAATTAGCTCGAGATTTTTTTTGTTATTCTTAGATATAGGAGGACATTTTTATTATATCTGTCTTGCAAACATGTAATATTTACGGCCGCGTTACTTAAGTTCTTCATGTTACATAAAAAATCAGTAAAGTATATTAAAAACGAAACAGGAAGTTTGTGACGACATCGAGAAACGAGAAAGGAGTACGCATCACGGTAAGATGCAATTCACATTTGTCGACTTAAAAAAAGGGCTTCCACATCGATGTAACGCCGGGTAAGTGCCTTCCTCCGGTAAATTCACTTCGCTGCAACTCCCATCTATATCAAGGGCAAATAGACTTTCTGAACGTGCATCACGTCGGACGAAGCCGACGCAAAATTGAAAAATTGATGAGGGTAAAGATGAATGTCTCGGATGAAGACCCGTGATCGCTGTGGGGAAAAAAGTGCCTCCGAGATTCTTACCTATTTTACATTTCGCGCCTAAAGAAATTTGATGCTTTATCTCTTCTATTGACAATCCGAGAATTTTTTAATTCATTAAATTGATGCAAACGGATAACAAAATTGTCATCTTCTTTTTAATTTAAAGTAGTAAGCTTAATAAAACTTTTAATTTTAAGCCTCTATTTGCTAATACAATTAATAAACGATGGATAATTTAAGAATAAGAAATAATGAAACGTATGATAAACAAACGACTATGTTGATAAAAGAAGATTTTGAATTCCGTACATGAATTTAAATCTTATTTGAATTTCAGATATTCGATATTAGAGTTATCTTGTATCGCATGTACTTTGTATCGATTAACGGTTCACCTCGTCGTTGTTCTTGCAAAATTACTGTTACCCACGTTGCGCTGTGTGAAAGCCGTTATCGGTAGAATTTACAAACCCTCACGTTCGTGTACGAGACCCGAAAATTATGCGAACGAATTGCCCGTGACGTAAAGCAGTAAACAGGAAGACAGTTTCTTCGAGACGTATCGTACGGTGTCGGACAGCGAAAGTTATGCGAGAGCAAACAATCGGTGGATACGCGCGTTTCGTATCGTATTTGCTGTATCCGATCAAGAAAACATTCCGTCTCATCTTTATTCCATTTTTACGGTAAGAGCGCGGTCCGTCGTGGCATTGCCGGATTTGTGTCGCTTTTTCGTCCGCGAGTTTTCTCAGATGAATGGAAGCGACACGCAAAACTTGCCGCGTAATTTCAAAGAGACATTATCGAGATTTATTGAAATTATTTATATTATCTCTTTATTTATTTATCTCTATATATTTAGAGGATATATATTT
>QKQZ01051364.1:0-26893 GCA_003595255.1 Solenopsis fugax
CACCGCGTATACTCGGATACTCGGAACTCGCGCGGCCGGCTCGCCGTTTATCGCCCCGCGCGAAAACGCATTGACGAGAGATGCGAAACGACAACCCCCTTCTCCCCCCCTGTCCATTGGGATTCAGCTCGTAACTCGGTTTTATTAACGGCGCGTACGCCGTTTTAGTGCCGTTCAATTTCTCGGTGAGTTAATCTTTCGACTTGTGACGCCGGCTGTAACCCACCCTGTTTGTTTACGCTCTACCCTTTGCGCGGTGCACGCTCCAATGTGCCGCGAATTCATAATATATCGATCGTATCCAGTTGCCATATATCCAACGATAATACGCAAGCTGGTTCAAGCTCACTACATCTCTCTTCATCTGCCGATTCTTCGAGTCGAGACTAGTGCTTTCAATTTATAAGTAATTTTTCCATAGAAAGTTTGTACAGTATTTTTGATGCGCAAACATTGTTTGCTCTATTTCTCTCTTCAACATTATACTCAATATATACTGAGAGAAAAATATTTTGTATTTGTGACTATAATTGCATAGTAAAAGAATTATGATTAAAAGCAATTTTATATTTGTGATAATTAATAATAATAACTTTGTGTTTATAATTCTATTAATTATACAAAAAATTTACTCTAATTATAATAATTTCAAATATTAATATATCAAGATAGAATTATTATATTTTAGAATTTATAAATATTATATAACTTTTTAAGTATTATTTCCTACTTTTCAAGAAAATATTAAAAAAAATCTTATTCTAAAATAATGACAAGAATATCAATGAATAAATTTATTATAAATAACACTTTATAATTTTCTCAGGTACTAATCTGAACACCAAGTTTCTGTTGTCGGCCATTTCTCGATTTTAATTTAAAGCTTACAACTTTTACTTTGCTCCGTTTTCTTGTATAAGAAATAAAAATGTTATAGATATATTTTCAAAGACTTATTATTTCTAATTAAAAACTTCATATTATTAAACAACGTCAAAGGATTTCAAGCCATCGTAACTCAGCAAGATCATTCCTATACAGAGTAGAGTAATTTTCTAATAATGCTTCGGTGTTATCATGTGCATAACACCCTTGGGCAATAGCTACGCCGATTAACTAGTCGAATGTAACTGTCGCCTCTCTCAAGACTCTTGAAAGTCCAACAATAAATTAGCTTTCATTACGGTAGTGTGATGAATAGCTTGTGTGCGTGGAGTGACTCGTTGACGACCTAACTCGCTACGTCAAGTCTCACCATGAGAGGAAGCTAATAGCGTGTTTCGTTGAATATTCAGGCCCTCCAAGTATAATACATATATACCATTTCATAATTGTTCCATCGCGCCGCGGACAAGCAATAACGAAACGGTCGTCCTTTCGCACGGCGAGTCTTTCGATCGCATGCCTCCCTATTTCTGCCTCGTAATATACCTAACGACTCAGAATAAGCACAGGAATGTTCAATAAATTCGTTGCCTTTTTAACTTTTACCCAATAAGTCAAAGACCCCGGCGTTTCATGTTCAAAAGGTTGCGTGTCTTTCTCGCTAACTCATTACTATTATAGCATACATTCGCTGTACAATTCACATGCATGTTTACATTGTAATACCCTTTGATAATATTATAGATTAAAATTCTATAACGTGTGTCGGCCTTTTTATCTGCACGTCATTAAATTACTGGCACGATTACGATACTTATTCGAAGAATGCGGGTAAAACCACTTTGAAAATGACAGTATTGGAACGGCGCAAAATGTAATAAATAAAGGAACAGTTAGCGTAAAACATGGCTTCTTCATGTAACCTACAAAATCACATAATTCTTGCAGTATCATCGTAAAGCGCAGCAAGACACGAGTTACTATTGTCAGTGGAGTGATAGGGCGCAAAGGTGAGATTGCAAGGATGTCGTGCGAGAAAACTCGAACGGGATTGCTTATCCGGCTTGTAGAGAAAAGTGTGCTTCGCGCAAGTTTTCTCGTAAATACGAAAGCATGGTGAATGTAAAACAGACGATGACAAAACCTTTTACGAACGACTTTCCCGATCCCCTTAATACACGTCAAAGTAATCTCGAGGATGTGAACGGCACGCTCTCAAGTACACGATGAGCGCAATTTGAATTGGTACTATTATACTTTTTGTTTAACTTGCTCTTCAACATTTAGAACTCTGACGTTAATATTTATTTTATCTTGAAAAACTAAAATGTTGCATAAAATATTTCTGGAAGAAGAACTGAAGTGGCAGATGATAGGAAATACTGAGAGAATTTATATAAGATGTAACATATCGATGGACGTACGAGTGTACAATTTAAACACAAAATCAGGACAATTCAGAAACGATCAAATGGTTGCCTCTACTCATATTTAATATTTTCTATACAAATGACGCCTTTATGTTGCGCCTGGCTTACGAATTCGCCCAGCGTGTTCTTGACATCGAGGACATTGCGCATCGGGCGCATAAGCTTTTCCTCGAATGTGAAAGTCTCGGAATACCGATGGATTCATGCAAATTCGATAATACCAACAAATCGTTCAATGGATAAGTTCGCAAAGCGGCTGGAAGCCCCGGACGTTGCCGGGACTTCAGGAAACTCGAGTGCGGATTACGTAGTTCGTACGACTTATCGGAGTTTCCCCCGTTGTTCCCCGAGTTAGTGCTCCGTGGGTTATGAAGGATCGAGTTGCTAGAGCGGCCGGCCGGACGATTAAATACAAAAGTTGTAGCGAATTGTTCATCTCGGCATATTTATGACCGGCACGGATTTTCTACGAGGTTTTCCGGGCCGAGATATGACAACACGACGGCACCTATTTCATTTCAGATAGCAGCTTAGTTTACGCATAACGTTGATTTGCACGCTGTAATTATGCGGTTTCTTATTCGCACTCTAATGCTAATAAAAACGCATTAAATGTTAACAATCTAACGAAATATTACGCGGTTTACTAAATAGTCCAACTTTTGCAGTAAATCGCTATTATTATAATTAAGACCATTACAAGTATCAAGATATTTAAGAGTTTTGAATTTTTCCATCGAGTATATCGTTTGTCATTTTCCAACAAGAGTCAATTGAAAAATTTGGCAATTTTGCAAAACGATTTACGAATACGTGACGTAAACGAAAATAATACTGCTCATCGAACGGGATGCAATTAATCCTCTATCGCGTCACTCTGAGGGAGGAAACAATTAAAATCCTCTGACAGGATTTCGTAATTAGCGTCGCAACGCATCAGCCTGCCGTGCAGCACGCGCTAACACCTTGCCTGCGAGACGAGTGACGAGATAATAATCAGTCACCCAAGGCACCGCACGAACTCTTCAAACCTCGAGGGGGCGAGAAAAGTTAGACTCTATGAATCACGAAGCACACCCTCGACGCCTCTCAGCGAAGATCGGTCCCCTCGGCGCTTCTTCGTGGCTAAAGAGATGACCGGGTCGTCTGGCTGTACCGCGCGCACCGGTTATATGAGTCATTAGTCACTGTCCTCGGCAGAGGTGACTTACTTGGATTTAAAATTAATGGCGCGGGTTTTGCGATACTCGCGAGGAGAATTTTTGCTGCACTTACATTCGCGAACGTCCAAGCAATGCCGACGGGGAGAGGGAGAGGGGGCGCGAAGGAAAGGGCGCGAAGAGAAGAGAAGGTTGATAGTCATAAAGAGATGCCGGAAGAAATAGGGAAAGGACGAAGGTAGAAGTTAGCCTGCCGTGAGCTCTCAGTTTACGAGGTGCGGTCGAGCAAGAATAAAATCCAGGAAATTTTTATTAATAGTCCCGCGACCAACCGTCGTGCCGAACGAATGCTTCACGTAAGAGTAAAATTAACATGGAAAAGATATCGAAGCGCGTCTGCAAGTGTCACAGATATATTTTCTTCCTTCAGAAATTATCATATTTTTACTTTGGGATAAAGAATTCCTTCCATCGAGGAACTTTTACAATTAAAACAATCAAACTCTCTCTCTCTCTCTCTCTGAGACATATTTACTTAATAATTATATATATATATATATAAATTTATTTTTCTCTCTCTTTTTCTTTCTATCTTCCTCTTTTTTGATCAAAATTTTTTTCGTGAAATTGCGCACGAAAGTAACAAACAACTAATTGGAAAATTCTTAATTACGCTTTTAAAATAATTTAAATTTAATCGCAGTGAATATAAAATATAAACAAAAGAATGAATATTTAAAACTCGAATTTGTCTTAATAGTATTTCATAATTATGTACGTAATTACACTTAACTTCCCGCTTTAATTATAACAGACTAGCATCCCATGCCGTTCGCCAGCAATTATTCTTTTGTCTTACCGTGCAGAAAACAATTTCCAACAGTTTTCCACATGCACGCACCGTCGCTCTTACAATACTACGTGGATATTTCAGTACAGATGTATCAAAGAATCTTTTTTCTGTCAGTATTACAGTCAAATGAAATAAATGGCACACGGAGTGGAATTCTTTATTCGTTCGTTGAAAAATCTAAATTTATTTCTTTTACTGAGCACTGTGAAAGAAGCCTGGCACAAATAAAAATCTATGCTGCGCGCGGGCCCGCAAAGTGAGCAACGTGAAAAGAGAGCCGGTGCATTAAAGTCCAATGCATTTAGCGTGCGCCCAACGGGTGTGAATACAATCGGGTCAGTGGCGATGTGCTAAATGCAATTATTCTTTTCATACATATAGGATTTACGATTGTGCACTTACGTAAGGTTCCGTTTTTTTTTTGTCAAGGCGACAGAGGAAAGTAGCTATATGAATTGTCAAAAAAAAAATTGCTTGCGGATCCGTAAGTAATGAAGAGTCACATCTCATCCGTAAGTGCTGCGCAAGTTGCGACAAGGATTTCTTATTTTACCTATCGATCGTAGATAGTGGTGGATTCAAAAATTATAAAGTTCTGAATTACTGTTGCTAATATTATTGATAAATAATTTAATGATTCAATAATTTCGAAGCTAAAAAGCGCGACTCTTCGCGATTTTTATTTCAGTATTCAAATGTTTTGAAATATATCTTCTTATACTATTGATTTTTGAAGATTGAAATCGTAAATATATGTAAATATTAGATTAATTAGAAAATTTTACAGTGTTGCATATTTTTATACATCAGTCTTATTAATTCTCGCGTGAAAATTTATCAATTAATTGAATTATATATTACTGAATTAATCCTCGCGTGTATATCCAATCGCACTTTAACCGATTATGCTTTATACAATTTCAAGTACATAGTAATTCGCAATAACGGACCGTTTCTAATCTCAATCAATTTGATCTATACGCGAGTATTGGAACGTTCGAAGTTCAAAGGGAATGTGTTCGTGCTGTGCTAATACGCAGATATTATGCGGTTATGCGTAAGCAGGTACATACTTGTTTACTCTCATATGAGTGAAAGAGGTACAGGAACTTGAAAATTTTGTGCACGCGCCTCACATCTGACTACAAATTTTTTCTTAATCCGACGTAATTCTTTTAGCGTATATTTAAATTTTTTCGTACATTTTTATTTAATTGCACACGAAATATAGTCTCCATAATTTTCAGTATTTACCTACTATTTCAAATCATAAAGCAAGAGAATTATATTTAGAGCAGAGTCCCAAATATTTCATACAAACATGTGCACATAATTGAGGACAGAAATTACCAAGTTAAAATCTGGCAAAGCTCCCACGATTGCTTTGTAGAGTTCGCGGGCGTTCGAGGGCGGGTCGCGAGCCGGGGTTAATAAACACGTAAGTCTCCAAGGAGTTGGCGGACGCGAATAGAGGCAAGGCAAAGGGATAGCTAAAGCATCGTTAGCTCGTGCCCCGAACCATTCAGTCGCCGCGAAATAGTTTACGCCGAGTCGCCACCGACCGGTCGGTGCCGTCGAGTCGGTTGGTGACACGTATTTAAGTGTCAACTCACGAATGCACGAGAGGAGCTTGGAGCCGTGCAATGAGTACTCGCGGCGGAATGGAGAAAGCGCCGCGCGAGCGACGTAGTTCGTTAATTGTTACGGAAAGTTTGCGTACTGTGTTCCGACCTCTGCAAGATTGCGGACGATATTAACGCCGCTTACAAACGCAGAATTGTTAGCGCTCCTGGTATATACGAGAGCGCGAAACACGCGCGCGAGTACCTTTCCGCGATCGGACGAAGCGATGTAAATGAGAGCAGCATAGAGGTGTCGAAATAGAATTGCCACGAGTTGCCGTTCATGTAAACTCGCGTGAATGAGGACGATGTGCATATCACTCGCTTCGATATAATAAACTACCTAAAGCAGTCATTTAAATGTTACTTAGAATTAGAATTCCCAACGTCCTTGTATTACAAAAATATTATTTCATACCGAATAATTCATAGGTCAATTGTTCGACAAGGCAATCGATCTCGCACATGGGTCAATAGTGTCAGTACGAACCGTCCTATTTTATCATTGCTGAATTCGAACGATCGCGTTCGGTACGGGTACGCTGAATTAATGAATTTATTGCAACCATTTATTCATATATGTATTTTGGAAGAGCATGTAGAAAAGAGGAGAGTCAAAGAAAAATCAAGATTTGTTGAGAGAGAACCTACAAAACGTATATTAATTCTTATTTATTGAAACTAATACATGGATCCGAAAGCGAAATCTACACTCGAAATAAGCAAAGATGAAAAAAATTTTTTACGATAGAACGTGCATACTGCAAATAGTATTGGACGTAAATAAAAGTTTTAATACGTTAAAAGCCGTAAGAGTATTACTCGGTATTAGTGCAGTGCCGTTCACACAGCGTTCGTATCCGAAACCGCTGCCCCAGTGCTCCAATGTGGTATGACGAAATGGACATGTAGTCGAAACCTTTCTGACGCCATGAAATACATACACACGAATCGTAGAAACTCAATTCGGATAATCTTCGTTGCGGTAGCACGTAATGCTTACCGCGTACTCATGTAAGCGTACATTTGCTCGTCCAATGAGAATACGTACGCGTATGCAATCAAAAACCTGCACTAGCGAAACATCCATGGAGACACCATTTGTTTGTGAAACAGGATGACATTCGAAGCAATTAAAGTGTTTTGCTTCTATATATTTTTCTAAGGAATAATTATACATAATTTTGCGATAAATCAAGCAATGTTTTGCGAGATGATTACACGCTGCAAATTTAATTCCCAACTGTGTGCGAAGAACAATATCGCGATCGCATCTCTGAGCTTTTTTTACCAACTTTGTTTTACGCTTCGGCAATTTGCGGCACGTCAGCCTTATTTAAATTTGAAAGAAGCTTTAGGAACCCCTATCGATAAAAAACACGAAATGTCTCGTCGAGACTGATCAAATAAGCCTCAAAGAAGAAAGGTGGGTGATCCTGATTGAGAGAAAATGGGTAGAAGAGAAAGGGATATAATGCAAATCGCAGCTCGTTTGTTATCGAGGTTCTAACCGCCCTCATCTAGTCGCTTCTCGGGATTTTGGAGAACGAAGCTGTTAAATGGCTCAACGCGCAAACCGTCAAAAGCTCAGTGGATTCCCTCTGATAGGATCAAAATTAGCTAATCAAATAACGTGATACTAACTCATTAATAGCAATTAGTGAAAACATGATACGTTAAATCTCTCGAATAAAAAATGTATGTCAGTCTTTGAGAGTCTGTAAGTACAATAATAAGAATATGTTATTTTTCTGTACTGCAGATAAACTTTTTCCAATCTATCGTAATTAAAAAAAAATGCTTTTCGTTTTACAATATCCATTTTGCATAGAGATTTGCGTGATGGCAACATAGTCTGTTTTATTATAAATTACATCAGGATATATAAAATTTAAATAAAGCTAACGTGAACTCGGTGGAAATAACACAAATGAATGGGTACAACGAGAAAAGCCACTGGAATAAAAGGTCGGTTTATGAATAGGACGGCGACGTTGCAAACGTGGCCGCGATGAATGCTATTTAACATTTAATCTTCCATTTTAACGAGGTATTTAAGCAATGTAACGTTTTCTGTGCTTGCGAGATTTTAAATCTAAATTTGCTTAATGGAGTTATCGTTTTCCAAAAATTGGTGGCGTATAAACAAAAGTGTTTTACACATATCATTTGTATTTTCTACTTAGCAGAGGAATGTTTAAATGTGACAATATCAAAATGTTATTTTCTTCTTTCTTTGTCACACGGAAAGAACAATTTTATTGCAGCATCTAAAAATTTAGCTAGATACAGATCAGAAAATAATTTTACGTTGGACCATCAAAATAATTATGCAGGACACCCAAGCGTGATAACGTTGCTGCAAACAGTTTTGACATTCTAGCAAATAAAACATTCGATACAACTTTTTAAATGGTAGAACATAATTATTTTCAGATCTGTATTTCAGCAAAACTGTTCTTTCCGTGCAAATATATAAACGCTGGCGAAATTACTTTTCTGCATTCCAATTAATTCGCCTCACTTTAAAGTGGAGGACATATATAACAGGGGCTTTGACCTTACAGTAAAACCGACGTTGACATAGAGCTATGGATGGGTCATTCTGAAAACGACGAGCGACATGAGGCGTACGTGACGAGAGCCCCTACGTCCAGCTCAGCGGAATACGATTGAAAATAAGGAGGCGTTAAGGCGACGTTACGACTTGATGGTCTTACTATGTTACGAGAGCCTTTCCATGCCCTTAAGACCGACCATTACATCCATATTATTTGGTCGATTGCACGCTGCAGATGCATTGCGATAGAAAATGCAAGTTTCTTGTATAATTATCCTGATCCATTTATTTGTAACAGTAACGTACATAAGAAATTTTTATAATAGATTAATTATATTTTAAAACAAATTATCTGACAGATTATGGAAATAATTAACCCATCGTTATAATCATATACGCCCGCGTGCCATCATAATCGGCTCATAAATCCTCTTAGAACCTAATGTGGCATCAAAGTTCATTAGTGCGCAAAATAGCATTCCAGTATATCTTAGTATATTCGCTATTCGTTTATATTTCTATCATTCTAAAAATAATATTTGTAATGACTTAACTGTTTTATTGCGTTATGCCAATTCTGGCGTAATCATGTAAAATTATTTCAGGCAAAAGATTCAAGATAACTATGAGATCGTAAATTAAAGATCTATATTTATCCTCAATATTTGATAAATATTTGAAGATTATTTTGAAGAAATTTGAACTCTTGCGAGGAGCGTTTCATCTATTGCACTGCGACTTTTTGCCTGTGCTAAGCGAACTAAGTAAACAGATAACTAAAGAGACTACGAAGTTTCGCAATGCGAGCGCTGCCGGAGAGATGGTGGATGGTCGGTGAGTACGGTTGGGGACAATTAGGGCGGTTTCACCGACGCAGGAAGTGACATCAGGTTGCCGTGTACCCTCGAGGCCATTGTTCGCGACACGTACAACCCGCGTTGCCTCTCGACTACTTCCCACCCATCCACCCACCCATCCCTTCATATCCTCCCCCCACGAAACTGTCAACCATCCTCACGACGAACCCAGTGCTGACCTACAAAATGCAGCAGCTTGTCGAGACCGGTTGCCAACGGTTTGCGACAGTTACGTGAGGAACCGCCACGGTCCTAACTGGCTGAGACTTGGTTATCGAGATGCTACAATAGATCGCCGCATCCGTAAAATACGCTAAAGAAACCGAGAACAATCGTTGGTTCATCGTATTACTTAGAAACGACGCGCTTTTATATACTCAGAATCTTTCTCTCAAAAAAATAATCAAATTATTTATTTTTCAAATTAACTTAAATAACTTAAAATAATCTTTTGTTGCAATGTTCTCTACAACAGTCTTCATCATGTTCACACTAATGTTAACAATTTTGCTATATATAAACGCTTAAATTTTATCTTATGTAGTAGTGCATTGTGTTAATTACATAGATTATGTATTAAATTAAATCTCAAAGTAAAAAATCAAAAGTTTATTTTAAAAATAAAAATTGACTTTAATTGCAACTTCTCTTTCTTTTTATTGTTGCTTTTTGTTATCTTAATATCTTTTATTTGTCTAAAATATAAAATAAGATTATTTTGATTATATGGTGCGATTTTCTTGATATCTCTAATTGACATCGAGAATATATATATATATATACATATATATATATATATATATAATAACGATTCTTCAATATAGCGTTCTAGTATTAACTACACTGCTTCTCACTTCAGTCCCGACAGCATTTTCAGTCATCCCTTTAATTAAAACGAGAAAGAATTTCTTGAATTTCACGTGACGAAAGCTCGAAACAGCTACGAAATCTGAATAAAAAAACTGATTCCATTTTTATCTCGAAAAGATTATCTTGTCTCAATTATCTTTGTCTTTTCTTATTATCTTAATCTCTTTTATTTGTCTAAAATTATTACATTTCCAATCAATGGATATTATATTTTTTAAACATCTATTTAATAGAAAAAAATATTCACGAAAAAATTAATGCAATTAAGCCTATTTATTAGATTGATTTTAATGTTGAAATTGTAATTATTGAAAGTTGATGACAAATGAATCCAGAATTAATATATGGATACATCGTAATATACGTTATAGGAATACGCTTTGACCAGAAGCCAATTGTAATCGAAGTCAATTTCATGATGTCCCATCCAATGCGCAAACCGAGAGATAATCGCGATTTCGATGTTTTGCTAAATGAGCCAAATTTTGGGCGTGTATATTCATCCAGAATATAGAGATAAACACCACTATACAATGGGGCATGAAGCAACGAGACGAACAATGAGCAATTAGCACGCTCTCTCCCAGCACGTGTTTCCGCGCGCGTATTTGCCCGCGTTACTGCCGTAATTCTTCAGCGAAAAATTTGCAAGACACCTACACAACGCACGGTGATACGTAAAACGAAATCATGCCTTTTGAATTTAAACCGTGAGCGATATAAGGGCGAATGAGACACGACGAGATACGAGATTGCATCTGTGGTTAGAGAATTCCGCGAGAGAGTGAATAGGTTCCCATGGGCATTCCTATCGTATCCAATGCCCCTACATGCTGTAGCTATTCGCCAACGAAATGAAGTCTCGGATCGTTTTGAAATATTATCGGCCGTAAGCTAACTATGAGAAACGTTTCTTTTAATAACACGCGATATCGCGAGTCTCATTGAACAAAATGTGCTCCATGTCACGATTCGTGAGATCTCTGCCAAAAAGTTCCATAAGATAGATGGAATGCGAAAACGTCGACTACAATTTCGTCACAATGTGACGAAAAAATGATGGAACATTCACGGAATACTGCACAGTGAACGCTATCCTGAATATATAAAGTAATGACGGTAATCGGACAAAGTCCATATGCAAAGAGAAATTGTACAGAAAGCGCAGTCTACATTATGTTTCGTTTGACATGAAAAAATTCGTGCTTGCAACAATATATCGTACAATGATAAAAATTGCACAAGGGTAAATAGTTAACAAAAATAAATAGTTTCCAAAAAGTAGTTAACTATTCACATTAAAAAAAATAAAAGTTTTATAAATATCGGCTAGTTATTATTAAACCATTAAAATTTAGTTGCTCATATTTTCTTTTTAATCCTTCTGTTTTTAGTCATTTTGCTGCTAGAATTTAACAATCATCTTATATTTCTTTTTCAAACTTATAAGAAAATAATTCAAGATCTAAAAGATTAATAGTTATTATTTCAAGCTATTATTTCATTAGCTTTTATATATACGCCTCATACGCCAGTGAACGGAACAGTATTTATCTAAAAATATTTCTTTCTTCTGTTCTATCTTTCATATGAGCATGATATTTTTAAACGAGTTTATCACATTAAATATAATTGGGGAATATTCTTTTAGTACTCAAGATAAATGTATAAAGATTAAAAATATTGGATTAAAACAGACGTCAAGTTTCCAATAATATTCCTCAAGTCGCTGTTATTTCTAACAAACAGCGATTAAAAATATTTTCTAATGTTAAATTAATATCGAATAAAAGTTATTCAATACTTTGATTTTCACTATTCATCGATGATTCCGATAACTTTTTTCTTTCTCAGCAATAAATTCCGAAACAAATTCGTACAAATATATGAAAATAAGATTTATTTTTATCTGCGTTGTTATACAAAACTGCAACGCTGTAAACCGCACAATTTTCAGCCGACATAAAATGTAAAAACAGAACAATTAAGTGGTTACGAAAGTCTGCCGGGAATGTCACGCAGTAAAAAGTACGACTTCCTTGAAAACTGCGTTTTCACGGGGTGCTATGGCCGAAGTCAAAAGGCGAAAGGACCACAGACGCGGATGAAGGTAGATTAAACATTTTTGAGTCGCGCCATTAAGCTCGGTAATAACGAATTTTACTACTCCGGAGCACCCCAGCTCCTGGCTTCCGCGCGCCAAGTTAATTACTTTCTCGCTCTGAGGACTTTAACCTCTCTTCTCATTTGTTTGAATATCCCAGGCCGACCTGCAGAGACGCGCGGATGCGTCTCCTTGGCCTTCCCCCCTTATCTCCGCTGCGTTTACCTTCTTACCCTATGATGTTCTCGCCTTTATTAGTCTTTAGCTCGAACAAGTCTTCGAGGACTTTTTGAACTTTGAAGCATCAGCTTCTCTCCTCCAGTTTCACAGCGTCAAATACATTTAAGTCAAACATTAACACGTCCAGCGCATGTTACTCGACACATCTCGAAAATGTTTCACACCAGATTCCAATTCCAATATTCTCTTACATAGAGTAGAAATAGTCTCGTATATCCCCTAAATGGTAGTTAAATTTCGACTGCAATATAATGTTTCGAGAGTAGCAATAAAATTAGTAATAACAATTTTTAATGTAAAGATATCTTTTTTGTACGTTGTGTATTTTTTTAACGACCACATTTCCGTAACAGCATTTTTCTTTTGTGTCTTGTGTACTTTGTTATCTTATATACTATCTAATCTAATCGAATGTTGCTATATTTTTATTTTCTTTTAAAGCATTTTTCTTCTATTTGTTTAAAGATTTCCTTAATCTCATATTTTTTTACTTTCAGTAACTTCAATTAATCTAAAAAAACAGAAAGAAAGTAGATAAATTTTTCTCATCTCTATTTACCTAGTTCCGTCTATAATTTTAGATATCTTTTACAAAATTCGAGCATTTATTAGATTGCATCTTGAGCAAATTTTCGAGTAGCTCTTTGAAATTCGAAGTTTGCAACTATCAGCCTTGTAGTAAACATACTTCAATCGAGTACCAAGAAATTCAGTTCAGCGTAGTGATATTTCTTTGAGTCTAATTTTTTTCATGTCAGTGCCGTAACTATATGATGATTGTGACTGTTAAAACGTGAAGTAATTTGCTGCCTTTATTCACAAATTGTGATGCATGAAAATGTAGAGAAATGTTTCATTTAATAACATTTTCATATACAGAACAGT
This sequence comes from Solenopsis fugax, assembly GCA_003595255.1. NCBI lineage: Eukaryota > Metazoa > Arthropoda > Insecta > Hymenoptera > Formicidae > Solenopsis > Solenopsis fugax. Next base: position 13,467 of record QKQZ01051364.1, read on the forward strand.
CTAACGCGATATAAATAATTGCGTCATTACATCTTGTTCTCTACTCAACTTGTTCGTTTTATGCTTTTTAATGCATTGAGACGCAATATGCGACAAAGTAACAAACGTTGGAAACAGTAATAAACAATAACAAATAACAAGTTATAACAGTAGTGACATAAATAAAATGATACGGTATTTTATCAAAGGTACATTTTGCTACATGATAATTCATCACCGATAATATTTTAATCTAGTGTGTATCACTGACGTCTTAATTCCGATACTCGACACGAGCAAAAAGTCTAGCGTGTTTTGTGGAAGTATCGGCCTCCCCGATGTCGTTTATTAATTACTGGAATCCGCTTCGCTCCTACGACGAGCTACGAGAGCGGCGAGGTGACGCAGCGAAAGAATTCAGGACGAACTGCGTGATTGGCGAATAAATCGGCAGATTAAGCGAGGAAATTCTCCCGGCGGCGACAGGACGAAAGAGAAACGACAGGGTGGGTGCCGATGGTGGGAGGATTGTCGGCGGAAGGGTGGAGAGTTAGGTAGCGAGAGGGTGGAAAGCTCAGCCTGCGGGCCGCGAGGCAATATTTTCACTTTGCCCTCATCATTCTCTTCTCTTTTTCTTCCGCCTCTCTTTCTTCCCTGCTCTTCCTCCCCACACGCGGCCTCGCATTCACGCTCCTCTCCGTCCCAATCGGAACTCACTGCACGCCAAATGAAAATCTATCGATCGCCATGCCCTGTAGGCGGATTTAATTTAATTTGCCACAGTGTTGTCGCCGAGGCCAAGGGGGAGAGACAACCGGTTGACGCTGTTGCTCGTTAAGCGGGTTGCATCCAAGCACTTTTATATTCCCTAGCGGAGGCTGATACGCGGCTTCTCTAAGAGCCCGCGGGCGTGCCATTACCCGTGCAAAGCAATAATATCGAAAATTAAAAGGGCAACAGTCTAAAGAATTGTCGAAAGTCAATTTGTCGCATCTCCCCGGATTAATTAACTACACGTGACAAGTTAATAGCGCCACGAACGAATAAACATCGAGATTTAATCGGACCCTCGTGGTTTTCTCCGCGCAGAAATGTTCTATCTTATACGACTGTTCTCTGCGAATACAACGCGATTTGTATCTTGCAAGAGTTAAATGTATTGTTATTATATATTTAATTTACTGAAAATGTTCATTATTATCACAGATTGATATTGCGATTTTTTTTAACTAATCAAAATGATACTATGAATTAATTATGTATCGTACCATAAAAGATAAAATAAAAATTAACGATGTAAAATATTAAATATATTGTTAATATTTTCATTTATTCGAGAAATTTCAACTTTATTATACTACTGTATGTAAAATTAAATAAAAAATCAAACTGATAGATCAAACCAAGCAATGTATTTTCCACTTTGTTTCCACTCCCCTCCACTAAACTGCTTTTCATGCTGCGATACTGTTTTGTTATTTCAAACGATCGCAATGAAGTTATTTCATTCACTCGAAAAATGATACGCAAGTTTCAAATGTAATTTTCCCTCGTAATAAAGCAATAAATCGAAGCATGCAATATCAATACTGTAATATTAAAAAAAAATAGATATTAAACATGTTATTCTGATGCAATGCTTTATTTTATAATAAATCTCGTATTTTCCTGGCTAAAAAAATGCACTCTTTTATATTCAATGAAGAAGTTCAGCAATAGAAGAAACGGCAAAAACGCTTTAGAACCTGCCTATAGAATAGAATCACCTGAAGCAATACCATGTTGCCCGCAACTACGATATTCAAATAAAAACTATGTGCAAGGGCGAATGTAGAGCAGCCGAAACTTCGTGTGGCTGCGTTTCGAAAAGTTTGCAGTAGAAGATAGTTCTCTGGCCAGAAGAAACTTAGAGTTATAGTTCTTTTTGTGTCGTTACCGTGAAGCACTTCGAATGAGAAAAAAAAATCGATACGCCTGCAGCCGTGCATAACTTTGCAAAATATGTTTGAAATTCTGATCACGTAAATCCCGACAGATACTTATATATTCAATGACGAAACACACAATTTGATAAAAAAAATTCATATTTAACTAATGATTAAAAAAAAAAGAATTTCTTGCAATTTTAGGTTAAAGAAATTTGCTTTCCAAGCAACTCTTATATTTAATATATTATTTACAAAAAATGAGCTGTAGTTCCGCTCAAGTTAATTATTTTTATACATTATTATTACATTATATATGATGGTATACATTATTTGGTATTCAAAGATGTTAATAAACCTTGGCATAATTAATTGTCTCGAGAAGTATCTAATTACAGAGAATATTGCTATTACAATAAAGTGGTATTACCTAAGGAAGATCGATATCGAATAGCCTTACGACTTTAAAGCAGCTTTCGTGCATGCTCTGCGGGGAGTTAAGGAGTTAAGGATCGATTATATCCGCATTTCCCTCCAATATAACATGATTGGCCCCATCATGCATAACCAGCTGTAAAGTCACATATTTATTCGAATAAAACCTATCGCGTAATGCCAATTGCCGGAAAATCAGACTACTTCCTCGCGTATTACATATTTACCGTCTTTCGCTCTACGCGATTTGTACTTCGTTCATTTCCCTTCAACGTTTAACTCGATATTGGCATTTTTATTGGCGCAAGAACTTGTCCTATAAATGAAAAGCCAGCGCGGTTATGGGCAAATAAAATTTTTATTTTAATTTCTGAAATAATCTGCTGAAACACATTTACTATAAGTAAAAGCAACTTTTTGCGCGCTTTTTTTTTCAATAATATGTTTCTCGTAATTTATAAAAAAAAAATATTTTTCCTTTAGTTATTGAACCCTTTATTTTTTGCATAAATGGAGGATTCAAAAAGTCATAGTAGTAACGACAGTAAAAGCCAATAAGTAACGCAGAAAAAGCTACGAAGTGGTAGAAAGCAATTCCGGACGTATTTTGGCGCGGCAGATCTGCTGAAAGCATCAACGGGCGGAGGTGACGGTAGTTTTCGCCATACTCGTCCTAGTTATACAGCCGGGATCGCGGTTACAACTACGATGGAAAACCACGGTGTAAAACTATTTCTTCGAGCGTAACATGCCGCATGACGTCAGCCGCGGGGAACCGAGCAAGTTCCCTCGTGTATTTACCGAACATCGTCTCGTCTGGCTTTCACCTTGGTTATCGTTTCTTCTCTTAACGGTTTCCGCGGCTCTTTCCAGCTCCTTTGACGCCATACCGAGAGGGGAAGCAAAAGAGGTTGAATTTTTTCGTCGCGTAATCGAAGCCTCTTAAGTGAGATGCAAGCGTACGCATAGGACATCGGCGTCGGATATCGGCAGCAACGTTTATTCATGCTTGTCAGAAGAAGCTATTTTAATTAGTGAAGCGTTCCTTTGAGCGCGAATAAAGTTTTACTAAGTCCCAATGTTATTATTATCGAATTATTATAAATTCCATTTGTTTCCAATGTTGAAAGAATAAATATGTGCTTTCGTCTGCTATGATTTGTTTAATATGTGCACGCTTTTTTTTACTGTAGATGAATAAAAAATCGCAACGCTCCAGGGCTTCGTGAAATATAAGTTGAGACTGTACAAAAGACTTTGAAATTACATTACTATTACATGTTCCGTCAAGTTAATTGAGGCAGGTTCTCAAGAATTTATGCATATTGCGTAATTGTGCGCGAAAATACTTGCACGAAATATGCTATTATTTTTATTAACATACAATTAAATTATATAGAGATGCTAATAGATTTATATGTATGCATATTATTCATAGAAAAATCATTTCTTACAGAACAGATAAAAATTAAAATAACTTGATACCTTATTCTCGAATTTGTTTCAGTTCAACACCTTTTAATTTATCATCGATCCCACCACCGCGATTTTCCCTATGTAACGAACGACACGGGGAGAAAAAATACCAACGGTTTCGGCTGGTTGATCGGTTAAATCGGGCGAATTCCGCGTCGCTTCACTTTTGCCGCGATAGCCGCGTATGACCATTATCAAAAGCAACGTGCACCGTTGGAAAATGGACAGGAAAAATGGCGCGAGAAGGGAAAAAAGCTACGACCAACCGGAAAACAGCGATGCCGCGAGAAAGATGAAAATCAAAATGCCTTGCAAAATCGTGCGTTTATCCCGTGTACGATAACGAACGTGATCTACCATTGGCAGACTTGGTTACACATTGATGCATAGGGCAAGCTAGCATAAGAGCAGATCGCAACCACGGAAGGCCAGAAGCGAGCGAAAAGGGAAGGGCGAGAGGAGGGTGAAATCGACAGAAACAGGCTGGTAGGGGAGTTCATCGGATCGCCAGGGGTTTCGTTAAATGCTCACCTAACGAATCCGTCGGCTGGCCCGGCGTTTGACGCGCTTGTTGTTCTCACTGCGAGAGAACAATTGCCCAAGTCCTCCGTGAAACCATGCGAAACGGAAAAAAAGCGGTTTTGCAGCGCGCGAACGCACTGGAGGACGGGTAAGGGCCGGTGGTGGCAGGTATGACAAAGACGACTGAGAGACTGAAGAACGAGAGAGAAAGAGAGCATCGAAAAACAGAATGATAAATCGCAGTGCACGCGCGGTCTCTCCCCAGGTTTAGAACGCGAAATTCAACAATGCCGGAAAATAAAGAGCCTCCGGTGCGGGGTGTCGAGGCATTCTTCCTGGCGTTTATCCATTTTTGAGGGAAGTGAGTGAAATGAAAATAAAAGAGAGACAGAAAAATTATGAGGAACAGAGAGGAGGGAAAAAAAAAACGGATGGTGATGTCCCATTTAGTTGTTTGATCCACGAATGACTAAAGACGCGACCTTCTTTCTAAATGTATGCTCTATTATAATAACATCCATTATTTTTTGTATAAGCAAAAACACGATGTGCGTATTATCAAAACGATTGCATCACTGAGTAAAATAATCTGCATCGCTACGTGCAAATTATTTAATTCTTTCAATTTTTTGTTGCAAATCGCAATGTATAATAATGTAAAAATACGTAATAAGATAATATAGATAACGGTTATTCTATTATGATTATATTGCGAAAATCGGGGAGGAAAGTGAGAATAGTGGTGCTTCACGGAGCTTATCCAACTAAGCTCAACGTATTCCGCCCCCTCTTCCATGTCCGCCCATCTCTTCGGATTCCACCTCGATGTTATAAGAAGAAAAGCTCCGGCACGCCCTTACTCTCAGGCCTCCTTTCCCCGTTTTGCATCCTGTCAGGCTCATCATTGAAGTTCGTAATCACTGAGAAACGCTTCGCGAGATCTTAAATTCTTAAAGTTTTCCCACCTTCGTACACAACGACCTGTGGATTTAAAACAAACGGAACTGTTGAAGAGGATTTCGAAGAGTTTTAATTTTCGGTCCCGCGCCGACAGCGCGGCCTTACTTTAAAGGAAATTTATCGCCACGCTTTCCATTTCCTTCCTTCGCCGACCAGCAAGCTACGCGAATGCGATTAACTCTGGCGAAGATAAACTCCGCGCCCTGTAAGATCCGGTTTTATTAAACTTCTTACACGTGGGCCTGGCCACTTGATTGTTATTTGCGCTACGTCAGGACTAAAGGCAATTTCAATACCAATAGCAATTAATCCTCATTAGTCCTCAAATTATAAACTGTTGTATTTGTAAATCGATCGATAAAAAAAGGAAAATTTTAAATAAAATATTTTATATTCTTTTGATTATCTTATTTAAAAAAAAATAGGACAATATGCTTTTGTTATTAATTTTGCGGAGAATATTACAAATATCCACTTTTTGTCACATTCAATTCTAATTTTATTTTCATGCATTTTACAATCTTTCGATATCTGTTTTTCATAAAATTAATTTAAATTAATCTGATTTTATTTTCGCGAACTGCATATATTTATGAAAACGCACGATAACATTTGACACCGAATTTAACAACGGCCATCAGCACTGACATGCACGCTGCATAGGGTTGCAAATGTGTAGGTCAGCTATTTGTCTTCATTCGGTCCCACGTGGCATCTAGGGGTGGCGACCCCTCATTATCACCTCGCCATATCCATCCTGATTAGACCTAAACATGCAGTAAACTCTCTACGTGCCAATCTCTCAAGCGATATATCGACCAGGGAATTCTTGTTATGTGCGTACGGGTGTTATAATTTTAAATAGTTGTATGGCAACAAAAACTAAACAAAATTGGCGCGATTTTTTAAATAAATTTGTTCATTCTCAGATTAACTTTTATTCAACTTATTCTGTTAACCCTCCTTAGTATTTAAAAGTTGTTTCCAAAATTTCCTTCTATTTTTCTCTTTCTCGTTTTTAATTCTTGTAGTTCCTTTGTTAAAAAACGAGACAATTGAGTAATTTAATTATAATTTCTTTATAATTATAGTTACTCGTGTATTAATATTTTGAATACATCTTACAATTCTCATTCTTTGTCTGTACTTTCTTTTATTAAACTTACTTAAAAATATTTTTATTGTCTAAATATACCTTTATAGCAGAAAAATTATTGCATTATTTATTTCGTCAAGCAAAAAAATTGTGATTTAGGTAGATTAAAAAAATAATTTCTAATATGGTAAATTGTCGGCCACGAACTGCAGTATAACTGGGTCTCAATTTGCTTCTGACTACGATCGAGTATTAACTAGGAAATTCCAAGGTGCGGTCTCTTTCCCACTATAATTTTCCTCAGGAACTATTTCATCATTCCGCGAGCAACGTTGACCTTAATCGAGACGTCGAAACTCGTTTGAGGCTCAGCAAAATGTTAAAGGTTTACTTTGATAAAACGTCTTGGGATTTCTAGAATTCGATTCAACCTTACCTTCCCCTTTCCGCTCTGTCTAACGAGGAAACTAATGACAGGCACGTTTATATGCGAATTTGCTTATAGGCTCCGCGGCGTCAGTCACGCTGAATAAAGAGTAATAGTCCCGTCCACTCAAACCCTCCGTATCGTGACGCGAAATGTAAATCGCAATGCGCATCGAACATCGCCGAAAAATCCCGCCTAAACAGGGACTGCAATTTAGCCTTGGATAGGGCAGACAGAAATACTCATCAAGTTCGCCCGTAATTTCATATTTCAGCGCGTGATCCGCCTCTTCGTTGCGATAACCACCCTCTCCACGCCGAGACGCAGCACGCGAGACGCAGCAGACCGGCAGCACCGACGAGCCATCCTTCTTCTTTTTCCCCTCCTCTCTTCTATTGCGATACCTCGCGTCTAATTAAGGAGGCACCGCGCCGCCAGGGCCCGATATATAAGTAGAAACGTACCGCGCACATGCTCACCCGTATATACATGCGGCATACCTTGCAAGAAAGTTCTAACAATATCCTTGTTCGCGGTCGCGGCGAAACTTCGGCTCCGGAGGCCGAGTTGAACCAGGCGGGATGTTCCACAGCTTCGAACTGCTACATTCGAATACCCGAGAGCCCGTTTGAAGTTCTAGAATTTTAGCGGAATACTCGATGCCCGGCAGACAAATTACGATAAATTCTCTACAGCGAGCAGTGCTGGTAGTACGTATACACAGATGACCATAAAGTACATCGTCGTAAATTCGCTAACTAGTAACTATATATAAACGTCATTTATACTATATTTCGAAATTAAAGTAATAAGCGACAGAAAGAGAGAGAGAGAGAGAGAGAGAGAGAGAGAGAAAAAGAAAGAAACAAAATATGGATATTTTTTCTGCATTCTTTGATGTATAATACAGTTTCTATATTTGAAATTTTTAAGTTATTTAAAGAAGCTTGTTTGATATTAGCGATTTTCTTATTGTTACATTTAACGTTCGCCGTTTAACAAGACACACTGAAAAAAAAGTCTGGTTATAACTACTAAATTAAATATTTTGTCAATATAGCCAATTAAATATTTTCAATTAAATATTTTGTCAATATAACCAAAAATAATTTTATTTTACTAAATGTTTAGTAAGTATTATCAAATCTGGTATAAGTTACTAAATATTTAAAAAAGTAAAATTAATTTTGGTTACATTGACCAAATATTTAATTGATACTATTTCACTATACATTTGGTAGTTATAACCAGTCTCTTTGTTCAGTGCAGGGCAAATGTTTTGTACGTTTTGTGTTATAATGGTAGAATAATTATAATACTCGGTTCCAATAGAGCGAACGTCGTTTTTTGCCGCTGAGAGAGAGAGAGAGAGAGAGATGCGAAGAAAAAACATGTGTATATGTACAATGAATTCCCAATGATTATATGAGCACGAAATTCAAAGACTGAGAATTGCCACGTGCCAAAGGGCCACATGCTATACGACGAGGAACACAGCTGCATAGCCATCGGCTAACTGCTGTATAAAGTTCTCACAAACAGTATATCACGCGCCTGTAGTTACCGCCATGAAGTTCCAAGGAAGGAACAGAATTCCATCACTCTCTAGAAACGTGCTTCGATGAAATCACAGCGAATCAATTCCCACACCTATCCCGATGCACCAACTATTGGACTCGGCCGTTTGTTAGAAGTTTCCTGTAATTATGTAATTACAACGCCTTTAGCCAATGTACCAATGGCCATCATCGAGTTTGAGATAATGCAAAACGTATGAAACAGCTTGCAACTACTCGAGATCGAAATAAGGCTACTGAGCATCGATGTGAAATAAATAATGAAGCGACGCGGTAGCTTCGCGGCGTCAAGTTATATGTAAAAATATTTCCAAGTTATTCTCTTAAATTTCGGAAATTCTCGCGAATGAATCTTTAATCTATATCGAGACAATTAAATAATTTCAACAAAGGTGTTCGCAGAAATTATGATTTTAAGATCAGTTCCACCGCACTAAAGCTGAGCAACCTGCAACGTCTTGCTTGTCGCTAACGTCATGTCCTGACGCGAATCTGCGCAATTGCTTTCCTTATCGTGACACCTCAATTATGGTTTTTACGAGCGAGATTTTAATAGAAAATTTTAACGACGTCGGCACTTAATCTCGCGCAACTGTACGCCGCGCTGGGAAACATTCATCACCTCTAAACCGGGAGGATGATGTACACCATTATTAAATACGGAAGGTTCAGGCGATGGAGTTTTTCGGTGGTCCACTAACGTCGTTCCGCCGGACTGCCTCACGTCATTAGCCGTTTTTCGCTCCTCGGCGGAAACTCATTTCGCCTCTTGCCCTCGGACCGTTGATTTTGACGCTTACGGGAGCGTCCGGCTATCTCTTGATGAAACCCCCCCCCNCCCCCGATGCATCATTGCACCCTGTATCCCGCGTGAAAAACTAGTAAGCAGGAAACGAACATTGCGAAATCGATTTATCGATTTAGTTATAGACCCACGCTCTACCTTTTTCTACGAAATTCCCACGGAAATTCGTCTTTAGCCAATAATTGACATGATGTCTTTCGCTAGACAATAGATCAAAACCGGTAGACCAAAAACGCGATTTGGATATTTCAATAAATTGTATCTTTCATATCGAAGTATGGAATGGTACTGATGAAAAAAAAACGCTAATTTAATTCTACTTCCGTACAAATTAAATTCTAAAAACGATTCTGATCTCAAAAATTTATAAAACGAATGCCAAATCATTTAAAATAAAAAGTTTATCAGAAATCATTAAAACGTATTTCATATTACAGCGAATCTTAAAATAACATGTTGATCACTTAAGATTTTTTTAAAATAGAAACTAATCTCGATTAATCGAAACTAATTGAGTTTTGTATATTGATTTGTCTTTTTGTAGACGTTTCTTTCTCCCTCTCTTTCTCTGTTATCATAAACGTGATCAATAATAATTGTTATTAGCTATCACAACAGTTGGAAATACATTTGCTATCAAAACGTAACACGTAGATATCGCTTAAAACCAGGGATGTAAGGGTCGCTGCACGGAAAACTCGTTAACTCGACGTTGGATTGAGTTATTGGGGTTCATTGGACCATCCAAGCGTGCTACCCACAATCCAGGTTGTGCGCGCGCTGGAATGTGCGGGATCTTTGGTACGTGTGTGCCACACATGCGACAGGCACGCGTACGCATACTTACGCGTACCGCATGAGAGGTTGGTAAACCTCGCTACGGATTCACTAGTTTAATATACTCACGAACGGAGATGGCTACGAAATGGATGTTAATAAACTAGGCGGATGTCAGTGATGCAATACCTATCGTATAATCGTTCACAGATTTTCAGGTAAAACCAAGAGAGAATATATGTAGAAAGGCGTCAGTATTTTTCTACTTGAACTTTTCAGTTTATATTTTTTATTTATTTTTCAATTACTTAAACTTCGCGATTAAATTAAGTCGCAATCTTCAAAAACTCATTCGACATGTATTAAGCAATTACTCACTTGCGATATTGTATTAATTGAAAAGCAGTTATGAAAAATACTTGCGATTATAATAAATATAGAAATATGTATATAAATTTGTAATAATTTTGTCATTTATCCACTTGCAAACTTCCATTACGAGATTATTCCGTAAAAAAAGAGCTTGATAGAATAGACTGAAGAAACTTGACAAACTTGTATATTAATATGCGACAAGGGATTTAATTCGATGAACATATGCGTATCAAAGTGCAAGGCGAGACTGGAAAATATATGTCTCTTATTTTCTATCAATGCATATTGAGAGATTCTAATAGATATTAAAATATTCCAATCAATTTATTTCATCAATTCGTTATCAACAGATATTAAAAAAAAAAAACTATGAGAATTCCATACTGACAATTTAAAAACATTTTAAATGAGCGTTCATAAATTATTAATCTATTTTGTTTTGACTCAAATATATATTCAAGTTGTGTGATTCAGTATCATATGAGATAGTAACAGCAATATTATCAAACGAGAAAGGTAATGCGAATTCAGTCAGAGATCATCGCGAAACGCATCGTCGTCTCGAATTCTACACGAAAAAGGGATTACGTATATAGTGTTCGACGCTTGAAAAAAGCCAGGACGTCATGTCGGACGGGCGAAGTGGAGAGTTACGTGCCGCTTGTACGTGAAACGAGCCTGTAACTCGATCGTAAATGAGACGAGCCCGGAATGCTGGACGAGCTTGGGATAGCCGACACGTTTGGCCGACAGAAAGAGCCTGAAGGAAGAGATCTCCGATCGGTATGGCATCGCGATATACATTGGTTATTCCGCGGGGACACAAGTGAATGAAGCTCGCAGTCCCGTGAAACCGGCTCGGCGACGGTCGAGATGAACGCTAAATCGTTATTTCGTCAAACATTTTCCGTCAACTGTATCGAGGCTAAAGCAGAAATTGCGACATGCGCAATGGTACTTGATGATAGTTACCTCAGACTAGGAACTTTACGAATTCAAAAAAATCTAAAAATTAAGAATCTGTATGAATTGTAAAGTAACAAATTATTCAATTGTCATTTTCCACACTCATAAAATAAGCACTCATGTTACTTGCATATTACTATACTTCTTGTTTTCAAGCTCGATTCATGCAATAACATGATATGTAACATGATATATGCTTAAGTTCAAAAATATATAAAAATGAGAGAAAATGAACACATTTTCTCGATGGATTGTCTCTCAAGACTTCTCATCTTAACGGGTCTTCCAAGACGATTAGCGATGTTCCAGAGTTAAAAAGAATTTCATACAGACAACGCTGAAAGCTTCTTATCCTGAACAAATCCGCGAGGAACTGTCGGCAATGTCTTCGAGAATCCGCTCAGATCCGAGAGCAATTTCTCGGCAGCCAGAGATCTCGCCGTTGCGCTATATCTCGTAGGTTTCATTATTTTGCGTCTTACGGGTGTGATTAGATCCTATACTTTACAATTCCCCGGTTACAATTCTTCTTATCCGCTGCAAACTGACAGCTAATTTCTATCTGGAGTTAATTTCTAAGCGGAGGAGCCGAATGGTAAATTTTCAATAAAGTATCCACTTTTCGAACATTATTATCATATTTTCATGATATTATTACGATAAATATAAATTGTCAAAAAGTACAAACACATAAGCGCGATTCGCTAGTGAGTTTCGTCGATTAAGGATGCTTTGGAGTAGTGAGATGTGGAAAATCATGAAAAGGATCTAACGATTTTATATTTAACGCTCCTTATCCGTATAAAAGGAAAAACCGTTCGGTGATGCGTTCGACGCAATGTCGCAGAGGAACCACTACCCGTCGTTTGCGGGGTGTCGGATGAGCACGACGCTCGACGTAAATAGAATGTGAAGCGTGAGTGTCTCTCCAGCGATACGCTATATCCCTGTTGCCCCTCGGTTTCCTTTGACATCGGCAATCATCCTCTGCACTGCTGCACTTCAATCACCGCGCCATCCTCGCATCGATTGCCTATCTGATTGGAAGGTATCGCAACATGATTTCCCATATGAAATACCCCGCTGTACTTTGCCCTGCGCCACGTCAACGCACTCGCGTTGCCATCGTCTCCCGATTCTCTTTATACGAATGAAAAATCGACCACGACAACGGATTTTTCTTTCGACAATTTCTTTATTGCCTGATTTCTAACTTCATATCTATTTTTAATCCCGTACACTTGCACTTGTTGTTTCATATTTTCATTTCATTGGCTATTATTTCAACTTGTATCTGATAATACTTGATAAAAATAGTTATATTCACTAATCTGTAACTTGCTTATAATGTGAGTAAATCAATTTTTGTAAAAAAATTATGTGAACGATTGTTTGAATATACATGAACCAAAATCAATAATTTGACAAAGTTGCGCGTTTCAGCTTTTCAACAATCTTCCACTAAATCATAAAGCCAATTGTTTGTCACATTATTCAATCTGTATGTGTTATAATTCATCGGATATTTGATAACAATGTCATTATAAATTCACTATTATGCGACAAATTCTACACAACATAGAACTGCTTAATCGACAGACGCATTTTGCAAGTGTTCGTATCCGCAAATGTCATTCCCGCGTGACAGAATTCGCGCGGCCCTATGAATGAGTCTGTATGTCGCGCGATAACGCTGCATTAAAAATTTACAGTGATCATGTACGTTAAATGCAGCATAGAGTAACGAAACGCGATCCACGTTGATTCCTAAAATATCGATTCAAATATCATGAAATCCTCGGATTGCTGCGCTGTTACTGAGCAACAAATACTATACTGTACGCTTTATGGCCCAAAATTAACTATGAGAATCTAAACTAAACGTTTATACAATAATTAATCCACTAAACATTCGACAAGTTAATCCCTGCATATCGATTTTAATGTTATATTTTCGTAAAAAATGTATCAATTATAATAATTCAATATAAATATTTAAATATGAGTAGAAACTATTCGAAATATTAGTGTAGAAATATTGTAGGAATATTTGAATTACATGTAGCGTTATGTAATATATTCCAATAATAATAATAACAATTATTAT
>QKQZ01051375.1:0-10287 GCA_003595255.1 Solenopsis fugax
AGACATAATTTGCTTACATGGAGAAAATTTTTCTCTTCACGTAAGCAAATTATGTCTGATTATATATGAAACAATGAATTGTTGATTTAATATTAATTTTTTTCCTGTGTATAAGACAGATGCATCGGTGAATGATCGGCAATAAGATTCCGACGATTATATCAGAACTTATATATAAATATTATATTTATATAATATAAATATATAATATAAGCATATATAAATATTTGTGTTACATTAAAACCGAGATATTATATTTCTGTCGCTAAAGTTTCGCAATTGTGTCGACATTGCCAGCACTGATATATTATTAATTCATTATCATATAAAGTGAGTTTAAGTTTAGAACTCACACAATTTTATCAAACTGACATTTCTCTTTCAAAGCGACACAGAAGTCCAAGACATATTAAAGATGGTAATCTTTATACTATCTTCTAAACTCTTATAGTTAAAATTTTATATCGAATTTGCAAAATACTTCAGAGAAATTTAAATCTGAATTAATATCTGAAGAGAACAGATACTGAAAAGAAGTGCTGTGATATGAATTAAAACATAGTTTGATTCAATTAAACATCGAATCACTGGCTGTCACTAATATGTGTACTTGATTCATTTAAATTTTATTCTACTATATTTATTATATGAATTAATACGTAATATGAACATGAATGTAATATGAATTAAAACGAAGTTTGATTCAATTAAACATCGAATCACTTGTTGTCACTATAACATGTACTTGATTCATATAAATTTCATTCATTTAACTATAGTTGTAATTGTCTTTACTTTTAATCTTTTTGTTTTATTAATACTGTTATTGAATTAACAAGATATCTCCAATTAGATTGATGCTGTTGATTCAACAGTATTTTTTCTCTGTGTACGAAACTGACTTTTACAGAAAAAGTTTTTGCTAAATATTCTACGTATAAAAAATCGAAAAATATATTTCCTGAATATAATTATTGTTTTAGGCGTAATTTGTGATTTTATTATCATTGGCTGCGTTTAGCAGAAAAAGTAGCTTTATAAAATTATAAAGTTCTATAATACTTGGTTGTTTTAGTTCTGGATCTGAATATATAAACCAATCAAATTAAAGAACCTTACAATTGCAAAGCTGCTTTTCCTGCTGAACGCAGCTATCAACACACCTTTTGATTGTACTCTTCAATATATTGATCATTCACAGATGCAGATATTCTGTAATTCTCGAGGTGACGCACGTTCCATTAAAGTTGCATCAATTGCAATGTTTGTAATTCAAAGTCGGTCTCTGTCGAAGTATTTGAAGTATAAAATACAAAATACTAGCAATCTTATATTTTGTATTTCAAATCGAAATTGCCAGTATTTTGTACCTTGTAATTCAAAATATCAAGATTGTCAATATTTCGTATTTTATATTTGAAATCTTTTTTGCCCAGCCCTGAGATTAAATATACCTTTAGACGTCGAAACGAGATCGATCGCGATCTAACGAAGGTTGATCGTTCCCAAGCATCTCGCACATCATCTGCAGATCGCGGCGGTCAACGTCATACTAGCTAAAGGTATCACTTGCCGCCTATTACATTGAAAAGCCGCGTTTGTTTGCGATTTCGCGAGTTTACGTGTCGACGCGCGTCAGCTTCTAAGAATGTGTGGGATCTCGCGAAGATGAAAACCGGCTGCCTTTTATGACGTCGGCAGGCGCGAAATTCAGGCGCGAATATTCGATAGCGGCGAAGCCTGATCGTATAGTACGAGACGTCCGTCGAAGATCTAAAGGGCCGTCTACAATAAATGAAGCGTAAAGGCTGGAGTTGAGGAAGAAATAAAACTAATTTATTCCCGCTGACGTCCTTGCTCCAACTCCTTACACCGGAAGTACGTAGTCTTACACATTACTCCGCGTATTGTAGACGGCCGCTAACACGATGGTGATAAACGCGCCTGGAGTTGATAAGCGTATGATTGGCTGCACGTAACGAACGTTCGAGCGCGACTGGTAGTCCGAGTTAGTGCTCGGCGATTTATTTCTATCGTGACATGTCGTGCCAAAGAACGAAATGCCGATACCTCGCGATATGCTGTCCATGCACCAGAATTAATTAAACACGCGAAATGTATACGGGAAATTGATTTTTCTTCCCTCCCGCGTTTAGCGCTTGTTGCAAAAACGTGCGTACGGGAGCGTTAAACGTGTGCGAATTGTGGATTCGCGCCTCCGTCCTAAAAAAGAAAGGACTTGAAACTCGAAGTTGTTTGTTTTCGCAAGGCACAAATTATATCGTCATGGTCCAACGCTCACGCGAATCTTTAATCCTATGGCCGCGACACGTAAAACTACTCTTTCGAAATTCCCAATCAATAAAATAGAAACGTGCATTTGCGACATATTTCTTAAATTTGCTGTTCTAAATTAGTTTACTCTAAATTATTTTATATATATATATAAATGAACAATGTTAAAATCTGACAGCGAGGAAAATGTCAATTGACTATTTACTTAAAATCTCATCTGCTCCTACGGAATTTTCGATCCTAGTTGAACGTGTAACACGCAACGTTCGCCGAAGAATTAAGCGCAATTCATGAATTTTTTCGCGGAACAAATGCGATTAGCGCGGATTTAAATTGTTGCGAGTACAGCGAGCGCCCGAGTGTGACTGAGGAGCGAGCGGCGCGTTAAAAGTTCGTTTATTTTGGTTATTGCGTCGTGCCAAAAAGCCGAAGCCGCAGCTGACAGCCGGTGGTGACATAGTAATCGTTGGCAATGACGTCAAACAGCCTTTCCGACATAAATCGATCGAGATGTTTTCGCGGCGATTTTTTAAAAGAATTTTTTTGAAATTGCATCAGAGTATTTACACAAATTTTGTAAAAGAATTCTCGGATTTTCTGGGAATTTCATTCAAAATTCCAAGGAAAGACTAGAGAATTTTGTAATGCAGCTTCGAAATAAATTTATTTTACCGGGTGTTTACTCAAATATTTTGTACAATTCCCGGATTTTTCAGGAATTTTAGTCAAAATTCCAAATAAGATTATAATGTTCCTTAATCATACAATAATAAAGAAAAGCCACTTGAGTTCTGAATGTTAAATTTAGAAAATTACTGAAAAGAAATAATATGAACTAAATATGGCATATAACGATCTATCCACCATACACTGATCTAGATCACTGAAAGTACAGAATTCGAAAGGTGAAATGCACGTACAATGTCAATTTAAAATGATGTATTGTCTCCTATTATCACCAACTTTTAATGAACGCGAGTCACGAGATTATTAATGTACGTGAATGTGTATGCCATATTTATTGCTAATTAACTTTTTGCATCAAGAAAAAAATGATCGAAGAAATTAATTTTGTCAGAAAAATTTTAATTTAAAAATAAAGTTTCTCAAATCATCTTGCTAAATATCAGTAAAATCTCATGAAAATCTATTTTCAATAAAAAATAAATTCCCTGAAAATTCCTGGATTTTTCAAGTTTTCTCCCTTAGTAAAAAAAACACCCCGTTTTATTACTTTGCAATTTTCAATGTTCCTTAATCATATAATCACAAAGAAAAACCATTAAATTTTGAATATTAAATTTAAAAAAGTACAATGTAATATAAACAAATTGATACATAACTATCTGTCTGCAATACACAAAGCTAGCTCATCGGAATTCGAAAGAATAAAACACACAACACCGTAGAACGACGTATTGTCTTCCATTGTCATTAATTATTTATAAAAACTCAAGTCACACGCGAATGGACGTGACTATACATCCAGAGAAGTATGTCATATTTATTGCTGATCGATTGTCAATATTCTACATCTATCAAGGAAAAATCAAGGAAACTATTTACAGAATTTAAATTAAAAATTCCAAAAATTTTTCTAAGTATCAATAAAATTCTACGAAAATCCATGATTTTCAAGGGTATAAAAAGAAGAATTTCTCAGAAATTTTCAGGTTTTCCCGATAGTAAATATCTTCGAGGAATAATAGGATGACAAAAAGAAGTGATGCTTTTGGATCCAAGAGCGTATAGAGGATAATAGGAAGAGAAATTGATTATTATGCATTAGAAATTCGATAAAAATACTTTCGGAGTCATGAGAGTCAACGAGGAAACCAACTGGATAGAATGACGAGAAGGAATCAATCGTTGCGGGACGACAGAAAGAACACAATCTTAGAAAACTAGTATCTTAATTTTTTTTCTCGTTCAATATTTTATAAGTATACATAATTGTTCTCACGACCAAAAACTTTCGCACTCCCCCCTCGACGGCGATTTCTCTCAGAGAGACAAATCCGCCACTTCGTTATTCGCATATTCTACACACTTCGTAATTATATTTCATTTTTACGTATCACTGGTGTACTCGATGACTCGTCGAATTCGCTACGTGAGCGAACAATGCGGGAGTAAGTTAAGTATCGATAACGATTCGATTTTGCCTATCTACATTGAATCCTGCTTATCGCAATCGTTCTCTAGCTATACGCGAAAGAGATTGCTTCACGAATCAAAGAGTAATTTCTTGAGCACCAAACTAGAATATTATAAAGTTACGAAAACCTTTTCTTCCCCTATAAAGTATCTGTAGATCTTTAAAATATTTCTGCAATAAGAAAAACTTTTCCTTGCCAAGAAAGAGTAGGTGGTAAAATATCAACGGTCCTTCAAGAAGTTTTAAGTTCACCATGAGAAAAAATATTTAAAAAAAAAGATATTGTCATAAATATATAAATAAATAGAAAATTAGAAAATATTGGATGAGAACACACAATCAAACGTCTTAAAAATAATATTTCAATAATGCCAAAAACCTTAAAGAGAGAACAAACCATTTTTGAAACTATTTCAGAATAAAGGCCGTGTATGTCACTGAATAATATCGCACGTATCGAACAACGTACGATATACGTCTTAACGCGACTTGGACGATAGAAAATCACAAAGAGAGAGAGAAAGAGAGAGAGAGAGAGAGAGAGAGAAAGAGAAATTATGTTACAACGAAATTATTGCGCGATTCCCATACTTATTATTTTTGCATTTACCTTGACTTGCGATCAGCTTATAGCAGCTTATCGCGCCTTCGTCGAGCTCAAAATCTCGCGCGCTAATCCTAATCATCGTAAGCCTATTCTCTCGAGATATTTGCAAAATCTTTCGATGAACACTTTTTCTTGCGGGCGCTTGACTGCCACCTCAATGATATTGATGCTGGCAGTGCAAAAGGACTTGACGAGCATCACGTGTGCTGCCATTAACAGGTCGTCGTCGGTGGTGAAACGTCTGTCGCGAAGGAGCGGCGCGAGCGACGGCTCGTCGTGACATCGAGAGTCCCAGAAGTCGTTCTCGCGGTAACAGGCGTGTTTCGCGTACGTGGCGGTGAGAACGGCGATCAGGTATGCCAGGAACCTGCGGTGGCACCACAACGTCTCGTGATTGTCGTACAAGGTGATGGACTGCTCGTTGTGCAAGCACTCTTCCGTCCAGTATGACAGTGCCGCTAGGTAACACCTGAGTTTGCGGACGTCGGTGGTCGAGTAACCGTGATCGCGCTCGAGATGCGCGACCTCGCGAATACGTTCCAATAACGTCCGTTCGTCGTCATCGAGCTCGTGGCGGCCCATGTAGAGGAACGAACCGTCGTGCCTGAACGCGCGATAACCGGAGTTGTCGTGCGTCTCCCTACCCGAGGAGACCACCGCCAGGATGTACTTTCGCAGCAGGAACTGCCGATAGGAGTACGCGCTGTGGTCGGACACGTGCTGCCGGCACCAAATGAGCGTGTTCATCCATTCGCTGTCGAAACTGAGTCGCCGTAAACCACGGGACTCGAACAGGGTCACCAAATGCCGTCGATAGCTCCACGCGTGATAGTTGTTCGCGTAGCGATCGGCGCAGGTCTGCACGAGTTCCAGCTCGTCGTTCGCGAGCGCCTCGGCGATATCGGTCCGCTCAGCGTCCAGGACGAACGGCATCAGCCAGCTGCGATACGAGAAAGCCTCGAAGCACTTTGGCGTGTGATAGAGCACCGGCCGTGTGAAGGACAGCTCGTCGCGCGGGTCCAGCCTGCCGGCGCGCACCAGTTCCCTCCGCATATTCCAGAACATGGTCACACTCGGATTGAACAGCAGGGCACCCAGCAGCCATCTCGCCACGGTGCTGGGTTCTTCGCGCCGCTGATGGCGCGTCCGCCGATACTCCAGCAGCCGGCGATACGTATAGATGTAGAGCGGCTGAACGCACCACGACGCCAGACCCAAGCTGTCCTCCTGGTGAAACACCGGCGACCGGTTCTCGCTGTCCTCCATCGGCAGGATCACAAAGCTCCTTCTAAAGAGGCAGAAAAGTCACGACCGTAAAATTATCATTTCGCTTTGAGCTCATATTGATATAAAAAAAAATATCTGTACATTTTTTAAGGTGAGACTCTTAAGGGGGCATATATACCTAGATAGATGAAAACGAGACGTAACTTGTGTATTTTATGTGGAAAAAAGCCATAGAGAAATCCTGCTCTTTTCAATGTAAAAATTATACTTTTCTCTACTGTAAATTTAAATTTTAATAAAAAATAATATAAGATGGCATCTTTATTCAAGATTTTCTAAATTATGTTCTAAATCATTTTTAAAAAGTGGCGTTTACGATGATCATTGTTGCTCCCATAACTCATCAGAAAGCAAAATCACACAAACTTTATATATAAAGTTAAAACGTAAATCTAGTACTTGACATAGCTGTTTTTACGAAATACTGCATTTGAATAAAAAGGCAGTTAATCAAAATCAATGCAGTGATTATCCATCATTAATTTTTGCTCGTTTTTTGATTGCTACAAAAAATTAGGCATTGTAAAAAATCCTACGTCAGGCACTAGTTTTTTGGAAAATATAAAATTGCAAATTGATCGGTCTTCGAAATATAATGATCACACGTTTTCAAAAGTATAATAATTATTTTCTGATTTCGACGAAATTTAGATTTATTATAGAGAATCTCAAATAAGAGACTCTCTGTTTTCTTTATATATGTGCAAGTTTTTTGCGAGTCTGCAAATTAGCGTCCCGAAGCTAATTCGTCATATTCGATATCGTGGAAATTACATAAAACCTGTTATGTAAGATAGTGCTGCAAGTAATTATGTATATACGACGCACGAGAAAACTTAATAATCACACGTGCTCGTACGGGAGTTCTTGTATAAACGCCGATAGTCGAAAAAGAATAAAAAGCGGGTGAAGACACAGCCGTGAGAAAGCATTTTTTTTCGGTCTGCGATCGCCGACGCAAAAACTGAAACCGATAAAAATAAACGAGCAATTAAAATGCGTTACGCAAGTGGAATTAAAGAACGCAAACAAACCGCGATTATTAGCACTCGATGCTCTCCGGATGGCGCTACTTTACGAGCGCCGGACGCGGCCGATTATTTATCACGCACGATTGTCCGCGTCTCTGTCGCACACATCTCCATTTTCTCGTATCTCTGTTTTTTTTTTGCCCCAATCATAGCCGCAAATAGGAGTTATTTTACTCTTGAGCTCGACAAAACCGGGATTAACGGGCGTTTTCAGCACGAAAATAATTGAGACCGCGATGGTTTTAACGAGCTTCCATATTTATACAGCATTCAAAAATCTCACTTGTAGCAACACGTGCCTCGAATTAAAAGGATAAAATGTAAAATAGGGCATTAATAATGCTCGGTCGTTACTCTTTACACACGCGCGGGACACGTTTCGTGTTAAGCCCGGGCTTAAGAAGACTGATTTTAATTACCCTCGGAGCAATTCGAATAAGTCATAAGAGTGCCGAGCGTAATTTTCCGATCTCTATGTTACACCTAAATTTTATTACACCGCAATCTCGCGGAATATAAGAAATCGCGCGCGCGAAAGGAATTCAAATAATTTGTTCGGATCTAAAAGCGAAGGAAGAGAAATATCTGTCGTTTATTTATAACGTTGTGGTTTCCTTAACCATCTGTCTACACGTCTTCGACACGAGTGACACACAGCGTTTCTTTTCTTCGAAATACTACGAATACTGGGATAAATAACGGTCTTTATCTCCTTCCTAAAAAAAAGTTTGGCATTTAGAGAACAAGTCTACGTTGCCAGCCTCAGTTCAAGCTTGAACCACGAGCGTTTCAGAAAACTATCTTGGATTACGCATGATAAATAAAGATAAAATAAAATGTTACAGGTATAAAAAAAAATACGCATTTTATACACGATAGAGTGTATGAAATGAGTAGTTTTTTTCAAATAATTTTTTAATCCAAAGAAAGTACTGACAGAAATGTAAGAAATAATTTTTTTGTTTTAAACAAACAAATATTTCTATTTTAAACAAATATTTCTTTCATTTACAAAAAAATACGAATTGCACAACTAAATTAATTCGTTAATTCCAATAAAAGGAACAACCAAAAAATTTCTTCAAACCAAAGAAATTTTTCTTTAACCGTATAGCAATGCACAAATTTCTTTGATTCAAACAAAATTAAATGAAAATAAAGATAAAATATAATTTTTGCGTATAAGAAAGTATTCATTTCATACTCTATTGTGTATGAATTGAGTACTTTTTTTTTATACCTGTAAAATTTTATTTCATCTTTATTTTTAATTAATTTTTCATTTACATTCAAGGAATTTCAAAAAATGTTGAAAAAAAAAACTTTAAGCGATAATTTTGGACTAAAATACGAGGAACATATTATCATGTTTGCATTGAATGTTATAAATAATATTCAAACATAATTTTTGTAATTAATTTGAAGTTTTGTAATACTAATTTAATAATAAAATAGTAACTCGCGATAATGGAACTCTCAATGATACAGGAAGAATTAATGTTAACCCTTTCAATCACAAATTATTTCTATTCGAAAAAAATTTTTTCTCTATTATTGTTCCTAATAATATAGAAATGGTACCTAATTTTTTTCATAATTTTTCTATTAACCGTTTTGAAGAAATCAAAATATTGTTGTTGTGTTGTTCAAATATCGATTAGTTAGATATCTGAATAAATATAAAGATTGTTGCAACGTTGAGTTCAAAAGGGTTAAGTTGAGCAACCGTACACGCGCGCACGCTTTCTTTCTCAATATTTCATAGATTATGATCTAGAGCAGCGGTCAATTACGATTGAAACACGTGACTCGCGATGGACTCACGCTCAACTTTGCGGCTATTACGTCGGTCGCCGTGACGGCGAGCGGCGTGGGCGAAAGTTCGCGCGCGCGAGATCGATCGTCGCGTTATTAAAATCGCGTTAAAGTCGACTTTGCGCCCCGCGAGGTTGACTATCCGCGATCATCGGTGCATGCTTTTTTTTTCTCCTTTCCTCCTTTCATCCCGCCGCCGCCCTGCGCCGGAGACTCCGCCCACGCAACTGCGCGGTTAGGTCCGCGATGCGTGTTTTCGTTGCCGGTCTGCGGGTGTTGCAGTGCGGGCTCCGAAACGGGGCTCTCGACGCGAGCTATTTAGGTTAGGATCCGGCTCGCTACGAGAGGTCCGCGGCGATTTTAAATCGATAACGCGTATGTAACGGACTGCCTCGCCACATTTTATCACTCGCGTCTTCTTCTATCTATTGTCTATAGTAATAATATCGACGTGCGACGTTTTGATTCGAAGAGAATAGACGAGAACACGGTCGTAGAGAGCGCGCACGAGGTGTAGAAAACATAACCGAAAAGAGCAGATCCGACGGGAATTGCGGGAACGTTAACCGCAACGAGGGATCGTGACAATCGTAACTTACGCCGAGTTCAAAATCACGACCATCATAGACACCGTATTTACTGCGTATACTGTCGACCATATACTTTCAATCCGCGACAGCGATGAGACGACAACGACGACGACGACGAACGCGTGTACCTCGTGCATCCTCGACGGACGGACGGACGGACTCTTTCGTCACTCGTCTCGGCTCTACCGATTTCGATCTTCGGTCTGTCAGAAAGAAGGCGCGGGCAAAAACATGCCGCGGGTGGTGTCCCCGCGGGATTTTCACCGCGCGAGCGGAAAAAGGTGAGAGGGAATGCACACTCACATGGTGGGATTCCTGCGGACGGTGTTCTCGATGTCACGGAGGATCTTCTCGGCAGCCGGGAACTCGTTGTCCACCATCGTGTGAGCCGCATCACATCTCTCCCTCGTGGACGTATCAATTGACGGCGGACGCGCCAGTGTGACCACACCACCCTCGCGTCTTCACCCTCTCTCTGTCGCTTCCACCCTCTCGCTTCTTCTT
>QKQZ01051383.1:0-21067 GCA_003595255.1 Solenopsis fugax
TTGGATTACCTATGAATTGCCTAGCCCTTGTACAAAGATTGCCTCCGTGACCAACCCCTCGGCTCTTTTATATATCGGCTTTTGTATCTGTTTTATTTTTTTAATGTTATCCTTTTGTTTGTAATTTTTATAAAATAAATATCGCAAATCATATTTCGAGATATTGTACGAAATATCATTTGATGTATCTTAATTTCGAATTTTATTTTTTATCTTTATAAAAGGAAATGTATTCAAATTTGTTGCAAAAATATGAGAGAGGTAGAGGTCGTAATAAAAATTATTTAGTCTCTCATGAAAAGTACAAGTAGATAATTTGTCATTTCGCACAAAGTTCTTCAATAATAATGTGAAATCATTACATGAAATTATTTATTAAGAATTTTAATGAAAGAAAGACTTGAAAATTTTTTCAATTTTTTTTTCACGGATTCCCATTCAGGTTGCAAACAGAGACGTAGCATTGTTCTTGATTTTTCATCAAGCGTCTAGGAAAAACTCGAGAAGTGATTTCTTAGACTTTGCTATGCCGCAAAAAACTCGGCCTTTTCCGTGTCGCGGGACTCTCGCCAAAATGAGATTACCTTTGGGCCGGTGGTTGGAACGCGGACGCTCTCGAGCGGTCCATCAGAGCCGCTCATGAAAGACAAGCAGGCAGTCCGTGAAGTGGCACGTTAGTCACGGGCGGCCATAGCTCTTCCGCGTCACCCTTCTGACTCACCCCCCCTCTCCCGCACCCGACGTTTTCTCTCATTTTCCTTCCCCGTCGGACAGCACAATGCCTCGCGGGGGATATCCCGTGTTTATAAAATAAATCCCCTCATTGTTGCGCAGCAAAGCATGCTCGAGAGAGAAAGACGAATAAAGATGGAAAAGGAGAGGGGGAGTTGCCCGGCCGGGCTGTAGCTCGATGCATAGCGTTTCGACTGACAGGAGAGAGAAAGAAGAAAATAAGGGATGAGAGCGCGCGCGAGAGAGGGTGGGTACGAGGAGACGGGGAGACGGAACTTTTGTGAGGACGTCAGCTGCCACGGCGCCGGACGAGGCGCGTAACGTCGAGAAAGGGCGGATTAGAATATTTCTGGGGCCTCGGCTAAATGTTATCTTCCACGGAGCGCGGAAGGGCTGCCTTTGCCCCCACGCGACCGGGCAATGTGTTCCTGGAATCACGAAGGAGAACACCCCGCCATTATACCGGTATGGTTAATCTGGCGCTCGCTCTTACAGCTTTTATCGGGTACGCACTGATTTCATTACATTTACGAACCGTGAACTTGGCAAGGAATACAGATTCCTGCGCGAGGCATGATTTATCTGCTAGAAGTTACCGAAACGCAATTTGCATATAGATCGCAATATTGACCAAGTTTCCGCGCGCGATGCTTATTCTATTATTTGGATTAGCGTGGTTACTTTGGGTTTCAGGGTACTATTTATATGCACAGACATCATAAGCGTCATTAAATTTTGCAAGTTTTGATTACGTTTTGAATAATGAAATTGTTGCGTTAGAATTTCTTAACAGAAGTTTCTTAAGTCGCTGGTATAAGTCAGATGCTCGCGTCAAAATGGATTATGTAGACATTTACGGGGACTGGCGTGTTTATCGCGAAAACCAATTTCTTAAAGTTATTTCCGCTAAAGGGGGGGAAGGATTACGACCATTTACAGAAAAAAATCAAATTAATCCGTTCGCAGGGGCCGAAACACAACCGATTGAAATTGTTGATTTAATTAACGCAGCTTTTTAGTGAGTTTGGAACCCTCTTTAGGAATTCAGAGGAGCAAAGTTTTGGGTAGGTTAGTCTCTTCGAAGCTTTTAGCAGGATGAAGGTAAACGTGAAAGTCGCCAGGAGGTCGTGGGTCGTGGTACGTGCCGTAGCTCCCTGAGCTCATCAGTAACGATAGCGCACTGCCATAACTGTTCCCATAATGGAATTCGTTAATACAAGATGTTGTTCGAGACACCTCGTTCCTGTAATCTTACACGCGTTCTCGCTCCGCGTTCGATACTAGACGATTAAAAGCAAAACAACAGGAAGGGGGATACGAGGAGATACGCAATTTCCCTCGAAGCTCTCATCGCGAGATTCTACGAGCAAATACTGCAAATGAGCGCTATCGTTGACAAAACATTTTCCTTTCCCGCCGAGAAATAGAATATTTGTACACGAATTTACGTCTGCAATGAAAATCTGCGCAGCAAAAATATATGTGAGGGATATTAAATGAACTTTCGGAGGAGAGATAGTCGCGTGAGTGAGTTTGCATGCCACACGAGTTGTTTAGTAGCTGTGTAATATCCACCGCGCGCGCGTGCTATCGTTGACACGCGCCTCTTCTTTATTAAAGGTAGTTTTGCACTGTTTTAGATTGAGATTACAGCGGTGCATGCGAAGAAAGAATTTCAATAAACGTGCACGATTCCGCGCCGGCGCGTTTATCCCAAGTCCGTGCTCTCGTGCCACGGTATAATAATCAAAGACGAAATATACGGTACATTTACGACTTTACGTTCGACGTCCGATGCAGATGTCAACGATGAAAACGAGCATTACGTCGGCACGCGCTTACTGCCAATCACTAACGGCAGGTTATCGCTATATGGTTGATACACATAATGCCCGAGGATCAGGGATCGGCGCACTGGGCGCGCACACCCGTTGCAATTCGCATCAACTGCGGATGGGTGCATGGCGAAACCCATGCGACGCGGACGCTCAGAACTGGTGCGCCATAGTGCGCGAGTGGTCGACCGGAGATTACCGCGGCATAATTACCCCCGCACTGTGTACCTGCGACCTCTGCTTAATCTGCAATTAATGTTTCAAATTGCCATAAACCCCCGCCAGTAACGGATGCCACTTATCAACGTTGATAACCGAATGCATTATATCAGCGATACAACGCGGACTTTCATCGTGGCGTGCAAGTGCGTTTTCGCGCAGAAACGATCGTATCCGCGCGCCGCGCTCGTTATCGCGTGCTTGCATGATTTCGCTTGACGATCCATTATCGTTACGAGCATTACTCTTCGCATTCCTTCGCGTTTCTCATGAATATGAAAATGCCAAATATAATGAGAAAGATTTATTGAACGGAAAACATAACGGAGATGAGGATAGTCATGTCTCGCAAGTTGTAAACTCGCTTGTTTGTCAGTCACTTGTAAATCGAGATGCGCAGGATATATGCGCAGGTATACATATTAATGTAATCCGCAAATTCTCTTCATCTACGTGATTCTCTTTTTCCGATTAATAATTTGAACCCAGAATTCTATTAGATCCAATATGATATTCCAACGAACCCGAACAAAAATCTCCCAATAGTGTAATATGCACGTGTCTCGAAGAGAATCCGAATGGCGTACATATTTTCTCGGTTTCGAGAGATAGCGTGGGGTCAGATCTCGATTCGTGGTTATTATTCGTTTACACGGAACCGGCAGGGTCGAAGACATCTGAAATGGGTTCCCCTCCGCTATAGACGGAGGCGTGCGACATTGGGCTCGGTATGTTATTCCAGCGAACTATCTACTTAGATGCTTTTATATTCAATACATCCGCGAACGGCGGCTGGTAGGGGCGTCTAGTAATCCCATAGGACACACAGGAGACCCATCTTGGGAGCGGAGAAACCCGACATAATGTCGGCTTCTATCGAAGGGTTACTGCCGTCTCTGAGGGATGCAAAATATACCGTGTCTATTTTCCAGACGGGTTTAGCCGTGTAGTATTCACGTTAATAACAAATAATATATAGCGGATGTTAAAGCAAACCCCAATATTGGTACTTGGAATATATAAACGAAGAAAATTTTATTACTAGTGAAGCATATAGTTCGTGTAAAAAGAAAGTCAAGTAGAATCTGTCAATAGCTGTTAAATACAAATTGATGAAAATAATTATAGGAAAAACTTGATAAAAATATTAAAGTCTTTAGCCTCTCGTGATTTATTATTTTACAATTAAAAAAAAAAAGATTTACATGAAATGTATTTCATATACGATATTTTACACGTTATGTTATATTTTTTATTAGTAAGTAAATATTTGACAAATATTTTGATTTGTCATATATTACGTGTACATAGTAGGAGAAATAAGAAGTTTATGCTTTACCGCCTTAGACCGCGATATGTCATTCTGATATTAATGGTATGTATTTACAAATGCTTTTATGTGCTATACGCTCGTGAATGGTGCTTGTAACGGATGTCTGTTGATCCCTCAGGACACATGGGAGAACCATCTCAGAGGCGAACGAACTCGCTATAACATCGAGCTCTACCGAAGGGTTAGTACCGTCAGTAAGAGAGTTGAAATGTATTACCTCTATTTTTTCTTTTTTTTTTCAGCCAACCACGACGACATGGTCGACGTTGATCCCCATCGACGCATCCGTCGCGCCATTTACGCGCAGATGAAACCGTGAAGAGTTGGTAAGCAACACATTTAATATCAAAATGATTTTTTACTGTAGTATAGCGATCACGAATCTTTAGCGAGACGACGAGTATGAAATTATGAGTTAAGTTTAATAGAGTTCTGTTCGCAATTTTACTATTGTGCTGACCATAAATGCGAGTAATGATGCGAGTAAAAAAAAGGACTGGCTATTGCACGATAAAGAAGCAATAAATAAGCTTTGAGACGTCATCTCTAACTTTCATATACATTTGTATGCTATTCTTTTATAAGATTTCTATTGCCATCTTATTGGATTATATTGATTGCTTGCCTGCTACGTTATCTACATTTCTATGTAATTTTATTACAAAAATTGATAAAATTATTCAGGTAAAATTATCTATCAGTTTTAATTGCTACAAGAGTTTTATGACTATGATATATCGTATGCATATATTGCTATGCAAAATGTGGGCGTGTTTTGCTCAAATAACTATACTGCTTCCATCAGTCAGTGAAAGATGCACCAGGAAATCTAGTTTTCACTAACTTAATTAATATATCATCGTACGAGTCGTCGAACAGCAACTACGTATCTTGATAATTTATTTATTGACGTTCGTCTTCTGCCTTAGCTCCCTTGGGTTTCTTAGCTTACTAGGATTTATATTTTATTTTCGTCAGACGTTTATTCGTCACGATATTCTTACTTATACTTGCTGGAAAAGTGACATTTTAATGGGTTCCGATAATTTAATATCGGAAAAATATTATATTTTCCGCATTCAGTCGTGTCTTTGTCGATTGCATTACGTCTTGTCCGATAATATTAGCGATATTACGGTTTTCTTACGATAATATCTTAATGCTCGCTTAAGAAAATATTTGTATTAAAAGTGGCATTTGTTGTGCAGAAATATTTATTTTTTACAAAATTTATATTTTGAAATAAGTACTTCTGTAAAAATATACTCTAATTTATATCTGTGTAGGAAACTCATTAATTTTCATATATTATACTGAAAATTATATATTTTATGCCGGAACAAAAGAAATACGTAACGTTTGTGTATGTATGCGCGTGCGCGTATATATTTTCAGCAGAATATTTTCATTAATTGCCATTTTCATTAATGTTTAAATATCTTGCTCAAACTCTATAGACCATATGAATACCGCAAAAATGATCAATCTCGCTTGGTTTCCCTTACGATTGTTCTCGAGAACCCTTTCCCTACTTGGCCTCTTGTAAATCCGCAGGAATTTTCGTCCACAGCTTACGGCATTCCTCATTGACTCCACAATGAGGGGAAGCTTCCGAGCTGCAAACATATTACTTCCGGCAAAAAAAAGGGCTCGAAAGGCCTCGCGCCCTTGCAGTTGAACAAACGCGGGCCGGTCTGGAAGCTCGTTAAGTAATTGCTAAATGACCAAAGCTTGGAAGGTCACCGACGTAATGCGAGAATCGTGTACGTACCTCGATACGCGACAAGGGTAGTCGAGAGGGAATAGGGCGAGGGCGAGTGGAAGACGGAGGGAGAGAGATGGTAGTGCAGGAGGACGTCTGCTTCACGAGGCGAAGGGTGAGACGTGGATACAATATACATACATGACGGTGCCAACGTTGTGGCTCCTTCACTCGGACGCACGTATTGTACGCGTGCAGCGCGCGTATTAATGCGTTAGCACGAGGGAAGGGATGCCGGCATAAGGGTTGAAGCAAAGCTCTCCATCCCCCTCCCTTTCTCCGAGGTAGAGAGGAAGGTAGGAGACGCGAGGAGGATCGTCGGAGGCATCGTACATCGGTGCCAAATGGTAACACTATAGCCGAGTGCCGGCAAATTAGATTATGCGCAAGTTCACCCTCGCGACCCCCTATCGTCGACACCAACCCTCAGAACGCGAAGGAAAACATCGAGTCCCGCGTAGACTCTGCCCAAAGACCGCCACCCTTGTTTGCTGATATAGCGTTAAACGTTAAGAAAAATGGTAGAAGATAGATTTAAAGTTTCTTCTTTGCGCCATAGGCAGTGATTTGCAGCTGTGGAAAAATTTGTGTGGGGCGGTTTCTTGAGATACGCACTCAGTATTAATTGTAATTTTAAAACAACCTTAATTAGTTAATTCTTTAATCATTAAGAAAATTTGTACTAGTTAAATTTTTCTTACAGTTTGACATTTTGTTAAATAGTCATATTTGTTATTAACAAATAAAATAAGATTTTTCAAATATACTCTTTAAATTGGAATCAGTGTATTATTCACTGAAAGACAGTGAATAATACACTGTAGTCTGTTTTCAGTGATATACTTATAACTATTTCATTCAGTGATATATGCAGTTTTTCAGTGACAATACACTGATTCGATCAGTGAGAGTACCCCCTTCTTAATCAGAATCAGTGAAAAATAGTGAATAGTCACTGATGACCACAGTTATAAGTATAGCACTGCAAATCGATAAAATTCCACTGATTCAGATTTAGAGAGTAGGCTGAAAATATAGGCTGTATTTTTAACAAATTGTGAAATTTATATTCGCGGAGGGTAATTAAAGAGTAATTAAAGGCTTATATTTCGAAATTTCTATTTCTTTACTTACAATTCACGTAACAGTGAATGCACATAACAATGAATTCAGAGAGAAAAAAATTTGTATTTACTTCTCTCGAAGTTTTCAGCGTTTCATTAACTCAAACACGTTCTAAAGTGCATACTGTGCCTTAGTATTTCACAGTAACGAGCAGCCGCCGGAAATTCGGTTTCAATGCGAAATCACTGGCCTGTCGTGACCGTGCGAAAAACATTCGCACGAGAGAGTGCATCGATCGAGGCCGCTGGCTACGGGTCTGTATCGACGTGCACAGCCGATGCAAACGATAGAATAATACGTTGCGGCCGAACGGGCGTACCCATAAGAACGGCCGCGTCATTCCGACGTAATTATCGGCGATTACACGACGCGTGAGGCACGCACGTTACAAACGAGCGGTGTCGAGCGGTTCGCATTGGCGGATTCGATCGTCGCGCTCTCACGAGCCACCCTACGCGTTGGTCCTCCCCTTCTGCGAGAGTTAGTATCGCGCTAAAATTCACCGGGCGTTTTATGCGTCTCTGATGCCGCTCATAGAAATAATTCACCGTCAACGACTCGTCACTCGACGATGGGAGGACGACGACTTCGTCGCTAAGTATGTCGCGACGCGACGGCGAAGTTGGGGACCTCCGCCGACGGAAAAGCTTTTTATTTCGAAGAGCACGCGTGAGGAAACGGCCGTACTACCAGCCCGGTCGGATGCATTATGCAGCGGCTGTTTGAAGTCCGCCCTTTCCGTCCTTTCCGTCCTTTCCTCCCTCCCAGCCCGTTTGGCTTCGCTCTTTCTCTCCTCTGCCTTCGTCCTTTCTCTCTTTTCGCTTTTATTCGCTCTCTTTCGGCGCGAAGCGGCGAGCGCGGGCGTCGTCCGCGAACTACATCGCCGGCGAAATGCTACTCGCGCGTCGCGAGGATCTCGAGAGACGGATATTTCGCGATACAAAGGGGAACGTTTCACGGCGAAGTGGATTGATTATTCGGTTTCGCGGAGCCGACAGAGGTAGAGAGGAGCGACGATTGTTACCCCGCACGCGCGCGCGTGCGGGGGGAAACGCGAACAATGCCCGGCCGCTCATTTGCGCTTCTACCTCGATGAAAGGATGGAAATCGCATTACTTTAATCATCGCTGAGATAATAAAAAAATCATGGCCACTGTTTTACTACGCTCCTCGCTTTCTGCCACTGCGGCCTTTCTTCTTCCTCTTTTCCTTTCAGCGTGTTTCCTTCGCGCTTGTCTTCGCGCAGTTATAATCGTCATTGTGTAAATGTACATGCGTATTCCAACGTCTCAGCTCGAGGAAAGCGCACGCTGAAATTAGAATTCTGTAAATTAATAAATGATCGATAAGATTCAGACGTGCTATTCGGCTGTCACGATGTTAGATGAGAAAACGCGATACAATTACGCTACATGTACTAAAATTTCCATTTTACGTAGGCGCCAAGGTATATTGATCGAGTACAAGATTTCAGTGAAATAAAGTTGTTCGTGCGCGATATTTCCATAAATACGAGCGTCGGGGTGTTGGTCGAACGTTGAGGTCTTTCTTACTTAATCAGTACGTCGCGTGTTTGTCACTCTTCATCTGCGTCGTCAGATGTCATGTGAAAAATGACAAATTAAAAGCAATGGGATTAATTCGACGTCTGGCAAGAATTATGACACGCGACTATAGGCGACAGGGACCTGCTTTTCGAAGTCACGATATCTTTTCCTATCGCTATCTAAATCTGCGATTCATAAAGGAACGGTCTCTTTTTTTTGTATGCTACCTTTTACTGAGAAAGCTATAGGGGAGAGTTGCCAAATGCGTATCATTTAAGCCATTTTTCATTATATTTCGCATTTGATGCTGTTTTGGATGCAAATCAAAGTTCGAAATTGTAGTTCGATATTTCAGTCATCCATTATTACATGTTAAATCTTTCAATAATTAATTTGTTATAAGCTTTTCTGTAACATGCTGCGAAAGTTGTGAAGTTCTAGAAAATCTAAAGTATACCTGTGGTCTCTCAAATCGTATCATCTTCGAAAATATTGAATTTATGAATTAAAATAATTAAAAATATAAGGAACTATTAATACATATTTTATTAATCATTTATGAAAAAAGCGATGAAATATTCAATAATTAATAAATAACAATAATGAAAAGATTAGAACACTGAAATAAAACTGGCTTAAATTTATTTTTGTACTAACATATTTTTATTCGTAGCAATTACTAATTTTTATCACTTATCAATCTTACATTAGTAATTTAGATTATCATTTTTTTATAGTCAATTTGTGGTGGTATAAATTAGGAAACTTGATAGAGTTTGTAAAAATATAGATTTAATTTTTATAAAAATTGTAAATATGTATGTATAATACAATAAATATAAAATATTCTATAGCAAACCTTGTTTTATAAAAATATAACAAGTCAAAAATTGCATAGTTACGTTATTATCAGCTATCCTTCCTATCTGAAAAAGTGCATGTTAAATCAATAATCGTATCTCTCGAAATTTATTGTTGGCTTTTCCGCAATGCTGATTAGTTCTCCCGCTGTGCTTACTTCGTGAGCTACTGTCATCGCGGAGATCGCGTTTTGACAGTTATGTGTATCGAAGATTAATAGTAAATTTGTAATTTGTAAATTATGCAATATCAAAAGCTCTGTAGCGCATGCATGTTTTGTCTAGTATAATTTGATAAAAAATTTACATCAGATGTACCTGATTTTCTAAAATTTTAATAGCATGCATAAAACAAAATGAAACTTAAATTTTTTTCTATATTACGTTTTAGGAGACTGGTACGTAATCAGCAACTTTCCCTTATATTTTTAGATTTGCTTTGTTAATAACTTTCCTCATAACACTTTTTATTTCCGAATAGACGTGCATCTTTGTGTTGCTATCTAATTCAGGATTAAATGAATATTGCAGGCATTAAGAGGATGCTATACCTAAAGCTAAACTTCCTCAACGTCGATACTGCAGATTATTTTGTCTGCAGAAGGGAAAGGGGGAATGCTAACACCAAGCTAACGCTCTTTGTCCAACGCATAGATCTGTCTTTTTCGATTGTAGTGTCATCTGCGAAAAGACCTATCAATTACTTTTGCACACAGTCACTGCTCTGTTGTCATCGTTTACGTGCGCTAAGCGAAATTTGTACACGTACAAGCTGTTCAAGGATTAAACCTTTTTGTTAGGCTTTTGGAATGACACACAGTCAGTGTTGTTCGTTAGAGTTTTCTGAAGTCCAGGCTGGTCTCATTTCATACATACGAGCTACAGAATGTCAGTAAATGACAAAAGTTAACCTCGGTTGACAGATCTACGAGCCGAAAATAAATGAATTTTTAACTTTTTGTTCGATTTTCTCGTAAAATTTACCAGCCCGGACTTTGTTTTGATGCGTACTTTTATTCTGCAAAAGGATTTTGTGATCTGTAGAGCCAATTCGAAAATTAATGAACACTGTAATGTGTCGGTAATTCCCGTCAGTATAGCATCCTCTTAAAGAGAAATTACATTGACGTACGTAAATAGAGTTGAGTTATCATGATCAGATCGCGTGTTATCATAACACAAGACTATAAAATAGTCGAGAGATGGGCGCGCGTGAATAAGACGATTCGACGGGTCCGACTTCCTTTGGGTGTCACGAGGCAGAATTGAATTCTTTCTATGAAGGGAATTGTGTGCGGATGGAATCCAAAAATGTTGCAACACTCTAGCACGGCCGTAAGACGACAACGGTATCATTAATCACCGAAGGAAGGTACGGTGAAAGGTCGGGTACATGCGTGAGATTACGAAACGCGATCCGGGGACCTCGTGTAGAGAAAGAATCACACGAGATAGCCACCAACACGCGGACAAAGTAGACATGTGATGTAGATCCGTGACACGACGATAATTTATCCGAGCCAGCGACAGGTAAAGGGAGAAGGAGGCTGCCGCCACACGAACTTCCTATAACTCACGAAATACGAAAATGTTTCGCATCGGGAGAGGTAATGCCGACGATCGCGCATATACGCGATGTCTCTTCGCCTCGCGCGATTTTCTCTTAACTCGGTTTTCGTGCGTGCGCTTTGGCCGTGTGAAAGTCATGCAAATCGTGCTCCGCCGCAGTTCGCGCAACACGATCTCGAGGGGGCCCCGGGACCCTACCATTTTTACGTTATCATCGGAGATTAGAGGCGAAATGGTGGTGAAATACGTAATTTTCGCCGCGCGAGATAGCACGAGCGATAAAAGGGAGGATTCGTCGCGCGTCTACGGCGAGGAAACGCGCTGATCACAAGCACACTTTTCTCTCGGCGTACGGCTCGCGAGCATGACGACATTGTGCCGGGCGGCCGCGTTTTACGATGCATACGCCGTAATTACGGCGATAATTTAAGTGAGACAGAAGGGGCGTAGGAATTCTCCCGGGAATCGTAATACCTGACATTACTTTGGGACTAAAAGGGACAAGGGTTTCCCGGCCTCCGCTATTCTAGGCCTCGGTATGAAATGTTTAGCATATTAACCAACGACCCTGAAAATATTTGTTTGTTACTACTGCGAGGCTAAAGCCGTGATTACGGCCCCTCGAAGGAAGGTAGGCGTCACGCAAGAGATTTACCATGAAATGTGAATGCGGCAGCGAAAATTCAAGGTCCTTTTGGTAGCGTGTATTTGGTGAATTGCAACCTGTACGTCGCACATTAGGCGTATATGTTATTATTTAAATAATTGGGTTTGATGTTTTTATTTTTTTAGAAGCGGTTTTACGAAGGAAGTAATTAAATTAGCATAATTAAAGTAAATTAGTTCGACACGATTGTCCGACGGAAATATATTCTCTTCCTGAACAAAGTGCGGCGTTAATCAAGCGGATGCTTGTAAGTGGTAACGCGTGACTCTTTAATGCGATGATCAGGCAATATCGCTTAAGCTCCTATAGCATGGCCGTAATTAATGGCCGCGAACGAAGGGACAATTTCGAAATGGCTCTCGGCAACCGTGCGCAATTGCAATTGCATCGAGCGGAAACCCATGGTTCGATTAATATCTGAAAAATACTAGTTATTTGCGACAATATTGTAGATTCGAAAATTAACAAGGAAAAGTTACACGGTAAATATTGCGATAGAATACATCGAAGTATAATTAAGCGCTCTTTTGTTTACGTCATAAATATTCAAAGATAAGTGAGGATATTAGTTGTTATGTAAATCTGTAAAAAAAAGCAGACGATGTACGATTTATCGCCATACGATTTTATTAAATTTATTTAGCTATTATCCTCTCAATGACAATTTATATTTTTTGTGTAATTGTAAACGAGCATATTTTGTAGATCTCATGTATGCAACGTTTTCTGCTCGAGTGAATACATCGCGCGCGCGTGTACCATTATTTTACAAGTACAAATGTGCGTCAGGGATCGCGAATGAAAGATACAGAATGAAAGAGAAATGGTGATGACGATCAAGTGTGCATGGTCGGGGGAAGGGGCGGAAAACGATGCGGGGGTGAAAGAGTCGCGTGTCTCGCGTGTCACCATTCGATTTGGCACCGCAGTAGTGTCGGCCGGCAGCTGGGCTTTGTCCATTTGTAATTCCCTGTATGGAGTACGCGACGTATGCACGTGACTATATTGCAACGGACACGGGAATGCAACACGCACCATTTCGAATTACATGGCTGTGGATGGAAAAAGAAGCGCGCGGGACGGGAGAATCGCCCGAATTGTCGAAACGTTGACATATTTTGTATTCTCCCCTCCCCTCTCTTCCCACCCTTCCAATGTCCCCTTTTACAAGGGTGCGTTGAAAATTCAAGCATCTCGTCCCGCGGTTATTCGCTGGCGAATGATATTCCGAGGGTCGCGGAGAATGGAATTTTCATCTAACATAATGTCTCATAAACCTACTAGCTCCATTTTCCGCCTTTTCATACACAGAACCAGGATCGTAGCCCGACATCAAGGAACGTTTATTTACGAAAGGGGTGTCTCAGAAGTAATCGCATCTTTTATCTAAATCACAGATATGACGCGAAAAGAAAGCTTTTGGTTTTGTCCAAGTTTCTAAAAATTTAGTTAGATGCAGATCTGAAAATAATTTTATTAGACCATCAAAATAATTATGTGGAATGCTCAAACTGATTGCTAGAATGTCAAAACTTTTTGCAGCATTGCTCATTATGCTAAATAATTATGCCTATATAATGATATGATTTTGATGAACCAACAAAATTATTTTCTAATTTGTATCTAACTAAATTTTTAGATATTACAGCAAAATCGTTCTTTCTGTGTACACTATCGAATTTTATGATTACAAGCAATTGAATATTAAAAGATTTTGCCAATTTGACGTATTAAATATTCAAGATAGATAATTAATGATAGATAATTAGGTTCGTTTTTTTATATCATTTAAAATTAATCTCAGCAGATAAGAATAAATGGATAATATAATTAATGGTAGAAGAAAATCAATTTCAAACTCATCGAAGAATATGTAATTAAGAGAAAGGGCATAGATCTCTTTAGGTGTAAACCCTAATGCTTTACATTAAGTCGTTAATCGATAATTAAATTTCTATCTTAATTAATGATCCTTTGAGACGGCGCTGCACACAAAGATCGCCCGAGAAACAATAAATCGGCAAGAAAAATCGCGTCAACGTACTTTTGCGTAATTAAGTGCGTCGGCCGTAGGGAGAGAAGGAATTTTTCAAGATATTCTCGGCAGTTGGCGTCGGCGCGGGGCATTTGGTAATTACCACTCATTAATTGAGCCACCAGGCGCGGATTCTCGGTCAGAGCGAAGTCTAGATACATTCGCGACGCTTTTCTCGTTCATTGAAATAAATTGTTTATTCATATTCGCTCATCTGCTTGGTCGGGATATTCGACTCTTCGTCAACGAGTGTGCTGGAATCCATGAGGCGGACTGTACCAATTTTACAAATACGTTCAATGCCCACCTTCGTGGCGGATACACAATCCCGTGCAATATTTATCTTCGATGACGGAACGCACATATGCCGTCACTCCGCTGCTTCCTCGACGGGCGAAGGATAGACGGTCTTGAGTGAGGCGAAACATGGGGAAGTAGATCCTACGGGACTTGGAAGTTGGACTTGCGTTCAGACGCGGAAGGAGAGCCGACTCGGCGCGAGGCGGCAAAGTAATACCCGCTGTCCCTTTCCCTTTGTGAGTTCTTTACGATCGAAACGAAAATGTATCGTGCGAGGAAATACGAAATACTACTCGACAAGATGCTTTCAACGCGATTAGGAAGATTATATGTAATATTTAGGAAAGAGATTTCAAAATTACAAGCCTGTGGAAGAGAGAGAGAGAGTGTGTGTGTGTGTGTGTGTCGGCCTATCGAGGCTGGGCTTATCAGCGAAGCGCTGAAGATTTCTTCCGACGATAATTTTTAATACAAACCAATCCGTCATAATTTCGCTATAAGGGCGCTGTGTGACTATCAAACACGCACAAAATGATTCATGAATTTTTCCTCTTTCTGCTCCTCACCGGAGCACGTATATACAGGCATGGAGGCGACAGGCAATTTGCATTAAGTTAATTGAACCCGCGCCGGGTACCCTTTTTTACAAGACAATGCACTTACACCGGTTTCTTGCGCGCCGGTCGACGCGATGCCGAGCCGCGCCGCGCCAACTGGCCGCATACGGTTAAGCGGCGCTCCCTCGCAGAAATACGTTGAACGCGTATCCTTCTCGAAGAGACAAATGCGGCCTGCGGATTATGAACTCGTGGTCGAGCCGCCGTAATTAATTCCGAGCGTTCTTTCGTATTATCCTTCGTTTTGCGCGCGCGGCGCGGCGCGGATCGGCATGGGATCCGCAACAGGAATGCGATAAACGTGAAAAATTGCGCCACCCTCGTAATGTATCACGGCCTGTACTACGAGTTCATAGCCCGCAAAGCGGCCGTCGGCGACATTATCAACTCGCGCTGCGAGTTCTCTCCGGTTTTCGAGGGCGCTGGCGCGATAAAGGGAGGCAGGTCTGCCGGTGACGTTGAGAGGTCGTGACGTCAAGGAGTTTGATTCAGGTTGTAAGTGTTTAGCTTCTTACGTCGAGACACGCCCGACCAAGTATCAGGCGGTATTTTGAAATTAATCGCCGCGATGTGACGTACGTTGGAGCTAATTTAACCCTAGATATACACGCTTCTTTTTCATATATATGATAAACTAGGGTCTGGAAGATCCTCGACTTTTCATTCAAGAAAATTACTGTTTTACAGTTGATTTTTTTTTCATTTGGTCGTAATTGAACTAAAAAATACGTCTATTTACTCAGAAAAAATCTAGAACCATATTAAGAATTTATACTATTAATTTGAAATAAAACGAATGAGAAGATTTACTTGTTAAAAGAAATTTCACAGATAACATGGTGGGATCTGAGAGACCCCTGATTAATTTCACAGATCACTGCCACCTGATCTAGCGACAATTAACTTTTCTTGTTACTGCGAGTTATTGTAGAATTCTTAACTTTTTTTTTAAAGAGAGGCGGTTATATGCTGTTTATTTATTAATTCTATCCATAATAGAGTTTTGAACTTTCAGTGAAGTCTGGGAGATTCCAAAGTGTATACCTAGAGTTAATC
Organism: Solenopsis fugax; assembly: GCA_003595255.1. NCBI lineage: Eukaryota > Metazoa > Arthropoda > Insecta > Hymenoptera > Formicidae > Solenopsis > Solenopsis fugax. The sequence continues at coordinate 15,658 of QKQZ01051383.1, forward strand.
ATCTTATGTTTTGTCAACTCTCCATTATCGCTCCATCGCAACATCGAAGCTTGTATTGACTGAGGAAGGATAACAGCAGACGTATTGGCGTAGAGACGATGATATTATAGCCGGTCACGTTGAAAAACGATACATTCAGCCGATCTGGTTATCGCTATCAGACATTAAGCGACTCTATAAGCTCTCTCCGTTGCATGTCGACGGAAAGCGAGGAAGGAAACGAGGAGCAGCCTAAAGGGCTGCGCGATCATCGACGTACGCCGTTAATTCATTTCGCGAAGCAATTTAGATAATCCCTCGGAGGTTGTGTTTCGCTTAATCAAGGGGCGGGATCTCTCCTGACCGTGGAACGACCAAGGGGGTGCATATGCTTCGCCGCCGGGCTGCGTGGCGACGTGCGCGCGTGCCGCTTACATTCGACCGTTCCTGCACCATTCCCCTCCCCGTCCCGAAACACGATGCGTTTCTTACTTTTTCGTGGGGGGGGTTCGAGTGGGCCGTTCGTGTATCGGGTGCACGGTCGTTTTTCGTTCCGACCCTCCGCACGCTCGCGTCTTATCTCGCGCGCGGGCCCGCATCCTTGGGAAATCATGCGCAGAGCTGGGCGGGCTATTCGTCCCCCCGAGCACTCGTCTCGGCCAAATTTGCATAAACACAATTAGTTGCTCTCATTGAATTATTCAAAACGGCCGGAACTATCAGCGAGGACAGCAGCCATTATCGTGCCCGTAGCCGAGCCCTTCTCTCGAGGCGAGGGTTGCCTGTATCGCGCGCTACACGCTGATTTTCACCGAATACGAACTGCGAGATTATGTGACGCTACGATGGTACCCAACGGCACGATAGCTACGATAGCTCGGCTCTGTTAATACCGATCTTGTAGCTCTTCGGCGTTAGAAACGCGTTGTAACAACGATATGATGTTTCGTCATTTTCCCCAAGATATCTTGCAGGAAATATCAGGCAGTAATTTGATATTCTGCTCGTAGATCAACTCGAAATTATAACTTCATCCTGGCGTTTTGCAGAGAAATTCCAAATTCGCGATTTTAAACTTTTATTAATAGTTGATATTAAATGATAAATCCAAACACATGGTCACATTGACACGACACGGTTATTTTTATTCACGGAATAAATCCACTGGGTCATCTATGGTATGTTATTTTAAATTGGATAATGCATTCCTTTATACAATAGCGGAGAGTTGCTGAATGCACATCGCTTAAATCATCAATATTTTAGATTTTTATTTAATATAAGCAGTATTTGGTAATAAAAATATGAAGTAATTGAGAAATATAGACAAAATGTAATATAGACAAAAATTTAATATTATATCTAGTTTTACGTGTTAACAATTTTATAATGTATTTTTTAAATTTTCATAAAAAAAATTACTTATTGTAGAATGTTTTATATTTATTATATATACATATTTGCAATTACTATAAAAATGAAATCAATATTTTTATAAAATCTATCAAGTTTTCTACATTGTATCATCACAAATTTTATTATAAGATATATTAATATAATATATTAATATAAGACTGATAAATGTTAATAATAAAATTAATAATGTGATGTGAATAAAAATATATCTCAATAGCAAATTCAAGCCAATTTTTCGACGTCCTTTTTTCATTATTTTTTTTTACGAATTATAAAACATTTGACTCTGTTTTCAATAAATTATTACTAAAGTAAGATCATTTTTCACAAGTATGATTTACTGGTTCGTATCTTTTGAAACATGTTGCAAAAGACAAATTTATTTATTATTATTAGTGAAAGGTTAAACATTGTAGGTACTTGAAATATCAAGCTGCAATTTCCAACGTTTATTTGCATAGAAATCAATACTAAACGGGAAATATAAGGAAAAATATGGTAACTTAACTGGTGCGTATTCAGCAGCTCTCCCTTATATGTATACATATCTTTTTGACGTTGGTTGCGTCGATCAATTGCATTAAGAGGGACTTTCTACCGCAGTGTGTACAAATATTTTCCATATAAGCATCTCCGCCAGTCGAGTCTCCCAGCGTGGCAAGGTGTTACTTACGGTAACGGTTGGAATCCATTAATTTCGAGCGACTCCCAGGCGTGCCGGACGATAATACTGCGACAGGTGGAGCCATTCACGAGGCACGTCCGCGCCCTCGGGAGATTACGCCGAATTCAACGTGGAAAACGATGCCGCGTCACGGGGTGGAGCACCCCCGTCAAGTGGCTATCCACGACCACCCTGATCGTGAATCCATCGAATGGGGGAGAGGTCGACTCTGACTACTCGATCTATCGCGCCGCGGGAACTTCTCCGACGAAAGAGGCGTGTTTCGAGGCCGTCGTGTGAAATTTAATCGGCTCGTCGGTAGCAGTCGCTTTCGACGCTGGCAGCTAGGAGTGGATGCGAGGGGGCCTCCGTATCCCCTTTCGTCCCTCTCTCTTCCCGTTGCGATCGTGTATCGTGACCGTGAATAATGATGACGAATGATGATGTGCGCGCCCCGCGCAACTCGTGCGCTCACCGAAGGTTTATTCGGATCGCTCCTCTGAAGCGTGCATGAACGAACGCAATTTTGGTCCCGACGAACGGCTCGGGATACCCAAATACGTACTAAGGGCTTACGATTAATCGTTTTTTTTTTCCTTTTCTCCATCGCTGTAAATTTCCGACAGGTGGACAGATGTTTTAATTTTTCTTTCCGTTGTTGTTGTTGTTGTTGTTGTTGTCGCGAAGAGATAAAATTTTTTACGTTTCCCGTCGCTGTCCGAGTCACATGTAATTCTGTTAATGGATCGCGCGTTATCCGTACGGATGCGTTGCATTAAGCGTTGTTACGCTGCTGTATAAATAAAATGGAAAACATGGGAAGTCAGCGCCTCGGATGCGCGTATCGGATGAATTGCAGCCGGGTAACGCAGAGTTTGCGAAGGGTGAGGAGACACTTGTTCGGCTTACGCGTTTATCCGTAATGAAATTTTCCGTTCGCTCGACAGGGGCGGATGCTGCTGCTGCTGCTGCTGCAAGTGCAACCTTAGAAGGATACTGACAGATGGAGGAGCGCGCGTCGCCACGCGGACACCTCACGCGTCGTGGAATAGAAAAAACACGAAGGGAGAGCGTTACCCCGCATAAGGGGGAGCTGAGCCGGGCGGTGGCGTCCGAGCGTCCCGCAGCGGGTAACTTTAACCGCCCTTCCAAATATTATTCCTCGGCAATCAAGAGTTCTTTAAAACTTCCCTTTTCTCTCTCTCTCTCTCTCTCTCTCTCTCTCTCTCTCTCTCTCTCTCTCTCTTTCTCTCTTCTCTCCGACCGTGCCACACTCGGCCGCTGCCGGTGACACTGACGAAACGCCACCTTTGAATATTTTCGTAACCCTTGGCGAATACCGTGAATACGTCCGGCCGTGTTTTGACAGAAAATAAGTGCGAAAATTGAACGCGCCCGCGAGAGAAAATTGGAATCACCCTCCCCGAGGAATATTTTTCTAACAATTCATGTCTCTCTCTCCGTCGCTCGGATATCGGGGAGCCGGTGACGCGCATAGGAAAACGGCAAAGGAGGAAGAGGGGGATGGAGGGGGGGAGGGAGGAGATAATTCTTGCTCAGAGTGAAAGACGATATATATATACCACATTAGTTGAGCAGGGAACGTTAATTGCGATACGACGTGTATCGGTTGTCGGGAGATGATCGCCCGTGTATGTGAGATGCGATATACAAGTCGATATTAAATCACCGTACCGCCGGCTTATCGAGGCTGCGATACAAGAACGCCGCTTCGCATGGTATTTTCATGACGATTGAATTATGGGCGCTTCGGCCTGTCCCGCGGCGTGCGGCGCGGCGGATCTCCGCTGTCCCTAAAAACAATCTAATTGCTGCTGGGGAAAATCTCGAAGGACATTACGCTCGTCCACCTGAGCGACAGGTGTGTCGGAAAGAGAGCCGAGAAAGACAGGGATTTAATATTTCACTTATAGTATCTCGTCTCCAATCTGGCAGCGACAGCTCTGTAACTTGGAAATGAAAATGCACGTGGGTCTGTGCCGCCCGCTCCCTCCCCCTCTCCCACCCTTGACGGACAGCCCTTATAAATATTCAGAACGGAATGCGAAATAACGTGACACGCGAGACTAGAGGCATTTCTTATCGTCTCGCGCGCGGCCGAAGCGAGAGAGAGAGAGAGAGAGAGAGAGAGAGAGAGAGAGAGAGAGAGAGATGTGCCCCGCTCGCGGTGCGTATACGCTCGCCCTGTGTTTTATCTCACGCATTCCCGCCTTTCGTATTGACCCGCCTGGGCTCGCGTACGCGCTCGCACTCGCGAGTTTCACTTTCCCGCTGCGCTCGCGCCCGCTTTTCGGATGCCGCTCATTAAGTCGGCCGTGACCGTATACCGAAGACCGCCAGACTTCCTCGGCGAAAAAAATGAGTCTCCTGTTGCGCGTTAGGAATAATTTCGCGCCGCATCGGCGAACGCGCATCGTGCGCACCGCGAGAGATAGAAATACGCGAACGAGTCCACGAATTATCTTCATTTTATCCAGTACAACGGATATTCATCGCATTACAGGGGGCGGCCGCCATCGCTATTGGCTCGCATATGAAAAATGAGTCTCCTGCCGCTCGTGCGAAATAATTTCATTCGCAGGCATCGCTCCTGCGGATTTCGTAATAATAACGCGCGTTACGCTTAAACGAATAATGTTCGTGCGACTCACCGGGCTGTTCTCGATGCGATATAAAACATTTACCTTGCCGATAATCTGCTTTCATGAACTTTTAATGTCTCCGGCAGATGTGAAATAACGTTACGCTGTATTGCAATTCTTTTTTTTTTTTTTTTCGAAATTTTCATGNCTCCGATTTAATCCGTTGCGGTGCGAGAATACGTTTATATTAATAATTCACTAGTTTACAAGTTTTATATGATAGCGTTGGGCGAATATTTCCAAGAATTCACGTAGAAGGTGCTGTGTAACTTTCAAGATAGTAAAATATGAATTTCTCGCGGTACCATCAGAAAAGGCGGGATGTACTTGAGACGAAACTGCATACGTGCATCTTCGGAGAGTGCACATCAGAGTGCAAAGTGCTGGAACACTTACGCGGAAGTGTCACGCTGTTCCCATACTCCCTGTCGAAAGTCGAAACGTAATGACGCGTTTTGCGATAGGATCCCCTATCTAGGATCCCCTCGTGGCGTTTCAACGATCGACCGTTGACAATCGGCCGTTTGCACCAACCGGCAACCGAGCGAGGAATCAGCTCGCCAAGTTGGTGACTCCGTCGACGAGAAATGTCTTTTTCCTTCCGATATCGTTATATACCGCTCTCTCGTGCCGTTTCGCTCTGTTTTCCGCGAGTTTTGCATCGCGTGCCGGCACGGCGGCAGGCCAG